>RJWJ010034994.1:0-16919 GCA_004363605.1 Indri indri | reverse complement strand
CCCATTTGGTCATTGTGGATTATTTTCTTAATAAGCACCTGGATTCGGTTAGCTAGAATCTTGTTGAGAATTTTTGCATCTATATTCACAAGGGAAAATGGTCTCTAGTTTTCTTTTTTTGATGCATCCTTTCCTGGTTTGGATATCAGAGTTATGTTGGCTTCATAAAACGTGTTGGGGAGGAGTACATCCTTCTCAATGTTGTGGAATAATTTGTGCAGGATGGGCACCAGTTCTTCTTTGTAGGTGTGGTAAAATTCGGGTGTGAAACCATCTGGTCCGGGACTTTTCTTTTTTGGGATGATTTTATTGCTGTTTCAATTTCAGTCCTTGATATTGGTCTGTTCAGGAATTCTATTTCTTCCTCATTGAGCCTAGGGAGGCTGTGTGTTTCTAAAAATTTGTCCATTTCCTCCACGTTTTCCAGTTTGTGTGCATAGAGATTTTTGTAATATTTATAAATTACATCTTGAATCTCCTTGGCATCGGTTGTAACTTCTCCTTTTTTGTTCCTGAGGGAGCATATCAGAGATTTTTCTTTTCTGTTTTTCGTGAGTTTAGCCAGGGGCGTGTCAATTTTGTTTACTTTTTCAAAGAACCAGCTTTTTGTTTTATTAATCTTCCATATGGTTTCCCTGTTGCCAATTTCATGAAGCTCTGATTTGATCTTAATAATTTCCCTACTTTTTCTGGATCTGTGGTTGGTCTGTTCTTCTTTTCCAGTTCTTTGAGTCCATTCATTAGGTTGTCTGTTCGTGTTCTTTTTGACTTTTGGATATAAGCATTTATGGAGATAAACTTTCCTCTCAGGCCTGATTTGGCTGTGTCCCACAGATTTTGGTAACTTGTGTCACCTTTGTCATTTAGTTCAAAGAATCTTTTGATTTCCATTTTTATTTCGTCGTTTATGAAGGAATCGTTCAGCAGGGAGTTGTTTAGTTTCCATGACTTTGTATAGAGATGAGTGTTTCTGCTTGGGTTGATTTCGATTTTTATCGCACTGTGATATGAGAAGATGCCTGGTATAATTTCTAGTTTTTTAAATTTTTTGAGGCTTCCTTTGTGTCCTAATATATGGTCAATTTTAGAGAAGGTCCCATGAGCTGCTGAGAAGAATGTATATTCTGTGGTTTTTGGGTTGAATGTCCTGTATATGTCAATCAGGCTCATTTGTTTTAGAGTTCTGTTTAAGTCCATAATTTCTTTGTTAATTTTCTGATTGGAGGATCTGTCCTGTGCTGTCAGTGGGGTGTTGAAATCTCTGACTATAATGGTGTTGCTGTTCATCAAATTATTTAGGTTAAGTAAAGTTTGCTTTATGAATCTGGGTGCACCTAGGTTGGGTGCATACATATTTAAAATTGTTATGTCTCTTTGTCGAAGTGTACCCTTCACCATTATATAGTGGCCCTCTTTGTCTTTCATTATTTTTGTTGATTTGAAAACTAAGTCGTCTGAGATCAAAACTGCTACACCAGCCTTCTTTCGGCTTCCATTTGCTTGAAATATTGATTTCCAGCCCTTTACTTTGAGTCTAAATGCATCCTTGCTGGTTAGATGTGTTTCCTGAAGACAGCAGATACCTGGCTTGTATTTTTTTATCCATTCAGCCAATCTGTGTCTCTTGAGAGGTGAGTTCAAGCCACTCACATTTATTGAAAAAACTGATAAATGGGGTAAATTGTTCATCAAACTGTTGGGTTGCTTTTTGTTGCTTTGTTTTCTGTCTTGAGCCATTGTGGATTCTAGCCTCTGAGCTTTAGCTTTTGAGTGGTTTTACATTCGTGAGTGTTTATTGTGCTGCTCCTTGTGTAATTCAGCTTTGAGTACTTCTTGGAGAGCGGGTCTTGCCTTGGTGAATTCCCACAGACTTTGTTTATCTTAGAATGTCTTTATTTCTCCTTCATATATAAAACTTAGTTTTGCAGGGTACAGAACTCTAGGCTGGGCATTATGCTGTTTCAGGAGAGTGAGAATGGGCCCCCCGGCTCTTCTTGCTTGTAGGGTTTCAGTTGAGAAGTCTGAAGTTATTCTGATGGGCTTTCCTTTGTATGTTACTTGTTTCTTTCGCCTTACCGCTTGCAGAAGGGCCTCTTTAGTGGCTATTTTGCTCAATCTGATGACTGCGTGACGTGGTGTCTTTCTGTTTGCATTGAATCTCCCTGGGGTCCACTGCGCTTTTTGTATCTGTATATCTAGATTTTTAGCAAGGCCTGGGAAATTCTCCTCTATTAAATCTTCAAATAGGTTATCCAGCCCTTGCGTGGTTTCTTCTTCATTTTCCGGAAGACCGATCAATCGCAGGTTAGGTTTTTTTAGAAAGTCCTGCATTTCCTGTAAACTTGCTTCTGATTTCTTTATTTTCTGCTTAATCTCTGCGACTGACTTATTCATTTGGAAGGAGCTGTCTTCGATCTCTGAGATTCTTTCTTCTGTTTGATCTACCCTGTTCTTGAGGCTTTCCACAGTGTTTTGAAGTTCCCTGAATAAGCCCTTTATTTCCAGGAGTTCGGTTTGATTTTTAATATTTCAATTTCTTTAGTGAACTTTTCTTCCAAGTCCTGGATTTTTTTTTGTGGTTTCCCTGTGATGGTTATCCATTTTTCCTTGCATATCATTGAGCTTACTTACAATCCATGTTTGGAATTCTTCTTGTGTCATTTTAGTATTCTGGACCTGGTTAGTGTTCATTGCTAGAGGGCTGGTGTTCCTCTTTGGGGGTGTGCTTTCCGTTTGATTTTTCATGCTTCCAGAAATCTTTCGCTGGGTCCTTCCCATCTGGGTCTGCTGTTACTTTTGTTTTGTTCTGCTACTAGAGGGAGCCGCTAGTTTGTTGTCCAGGGTTCTCTCGATGGGAGGGGTTACTTCGGGAGCTTGTTTTGGTCCCTTGCTGGGGTTTTTATTCCCTAGTTGTGGGTTTCTCTGTTGGTAGCTGACCGGAGGCAGAAATGCAATCCTACCAGATGACCTGAACCAGTCTGGCAAGGAAAGTCACTGGGCTGTCAGCTATTGGTCAGTGCCAAGGCCCCAGGAACTGGCGCTTGTCGCAGAGGGGGAGAGGGGTTTTATGTCTCGCTGCTGCAAGCTCACAGGCCATGCAAAAGACTGGCCAGGGGGAGGGGCTGGCTCACCCGTCTGCCCAACACCCCAACGCCTTCAGCTTCCACAGGCTCAAGGAGGCACTCAGAATTCACCGCTCAATTACTCGGGCCTGGCTGATTAACTTTAAGTCCTGGAAGGGCCGAGCTGGTTGCGAGGGCTCTCAGGCTGGGGGAAAGAAGCCAATCCGCACCGTACCGCGCCCTGCTGTGGGCCCTGAGCTGGCGTTGGCCCGCCCCCAGGGCTCTGGCTCCAGAGGGAGCCGCTCAGGGGCTGGGAGGTACCCGATCATGGAGTCAGTCGGGACACCAGGGTGTCCCACCGTTTCCTTTATGTCTCCCTCCCCATTCTCACGCCAGACCAGCAATAGCCCTCATTTCTACTGGCCCACCCTGAGCAGTCCCAATCGCCAGCAGCAGTTTCCAGGTTAGAGTCCTCTACTCAGTAATCACCTCCCTGTTCAGGACCCGCTGGGTGCCAGGGACCAGCTTCCTGACTCCTAACTGCCTCCGGCGGTAGCCCAGACCAGCTTCTCCCCTGGCGGTGCAGTTCTGACGGAGCTCCGGAAAGTTCAAGTTGCTTCCAGCTCGTATCCCCTCACCGCTGGGTCCCACGTTTCCTGACACAATTCTACATCCACTTCACACAAGCCCCTGCCTCTCGGTGGGCTTGTAAGTCTGTGGGGAAGCTAGACCGTCTCGTGAGGGACTTATCCCGGTGCACTTACTGACCTGGCTGGCGCCGCCGTCTCACGCTCCACTCTCTATTGTCTGTCCGCGCTTTCCAGGTTTTGCATCCCAATCTCCCGTTCGCCTTATTCTTTTTCCAGATTTGTGTGTCCCCCGCTGAATCTCCACCGATTCACCTCGCTGTTTTTGCAGGAGAGAGATCCGGTCGTGTGTAGCAGACCGAGATCTACATCTCTTTCTCTGGAGGCAGGGAACCAGGAGGCTACCTTAACTCCGCCATTTTTCTCCCCGCCTCATGCGTGGTTTCTATAAAAATAATATGCCTCTGGGAATCAGAAGACAAAGGAATAATTGTAAAATCTGCAACATTTTTATTCATACAAATATTTAATTGAGTTCAATTCCACAAATAATCATTTAATATCTACTTTGTGCCCACCTCTCAGGTGAGAGTATGAAGACAACTTATAAACTGTAAGATAGTATGCAAATACAAAGGGTTTTATCACGAGGTACTGTATTAGCAATCACATAATGGCTTTCATTAGCTTTTCACAATTAGATTAAAAAATGACCCTCCCACTTGCTGGCTTAGTCTAAACTCAGTCTCTAGGCCAATATGACTGAATAGGGATGTGTAGTGACAGTCTTCCTACCACAGTTTGGTGGAATAAAACTGAGCATAAGTCTTCTCCGAGACATGGGATCAGTGCCTCCAGTTGTGTACTCTTGGTATTTTGTTGCCCTCTGGTCCCAGTGTACCTTCATCCCCCTGGCCCATACAAAGCACTATGGCATAGTGGTCCCAGAAAGAGAGCTGAGCTTGAATCCAGAGCTCATACTCTTTGACTGTCTAGCCCTGCTATATTGCCAGGCTAATTTCTTCAGTGTCTTCACATTCCAGTTTTCAATAGTGGAAGAATTTTAGGCCAAGTGTTGGCTTTCCTCTACAGTGTGCTTGAGAATGGGCCCATAAGCTTCAAACTGGGGTCAAAATATTTTACATAGTAAGGTATTGAACATATGACTAAAATCCTGTCCTGCTCATAAGACATGTACAGTCTAATGAAAATTAAAATAGCTTATATAAAGTAATTTCTTTATTCACTAGTTTATTCAAAAAATACATACTGAATATTTGGGAAAGGAATTACTATGCAAGCCCACACAGAAGGAAGCATTTTCCATCAGTGTCAGGGAATCATTTTCTTAGGAAGATCAGATCCCCACGTTTGTTAAGGGAAGAGGAGAGGCCTGCCTGTCCTAAAATGCCATCACTGAGATCTGGACACAAATACCAAAGCCTTCAGGGTAGAGAACAGCTATATTACAGCACATGGTGAAATCGGTTCGCTTTCAGTGTGACAAAGCTGTCTGAATGAGTAGATCATCCAGATCAGTTGCAAACATCCACGATCAACTAAAGGGTCAACAGAATTTGCATTATTAATCACTACCTGTGAAAGTTTGCATGGCACCTGACTTGGGAGCAAAATTACTAATAGCATGCTCATCTGTAAATGGAAAGACCTATTCATGAGCTCTGTACATTTTTTTCCGAGGTGAAAATAAAGGTACAGATCTGTGTTCTTCCTGATATATCTTATCAGCATGTTGAATATCTTAAAAACATCATTGCTATACATTACCTCAATTCACGGACAGCTTCACTGAGACAACACTTAATTAAATATCAAATCTTTTTAGTATGTTTTTTAAAATAAGTGAGTCAGATACACTACTTATATTCAAATGTCTAATGGCAGCAATAAAACAATTGCCCAAGCAACAGGCTGTTTTTGAAGGGTTTTGTAAGCATTTGAGTTTCAAAATATGTTAAATATACTTCTTTACACAATATTTCAAGATTTCTCAATTTTTATTATTTATTTTATATTTTAGCTGAAATATCCCCTGGGTGTATAGTGATGACTGTAAAGAAATCTAGGTGAGATAGAGACTAGTTTGCCAGAGTATTATAACATTTATAATGCCGGGTTACCAGATAATTTTTCTACAATATCGTACAACTTCACCATACAATGTTGAAGCAAGAAAAGACCTTGAACTTCTTGCCATAATCATATACTGTGGTTGTCACTAAGGAGGAAGTCAAAGCCAAAAGACATCAAGTGCATTGCTCAAGATCACAAAGCTAGATAGTAGCAGAATTGAGACTAGAACTCGGGCCATCATTTCCAAAGCTGCTTCTCTTTTCATTTTAGTATAAAGTAGGCTTATATTAGAGCACATTGGGGATTTATTCATAAGGACCTCATTATAATGTGACTTCCCTTCATGGTATAGATTTGGAAAATGGTTAAAGAAGTCTGATAAATTTAGAAGGGATGTGTGTGTGTGTGTGTGTGCATGTGTGTGTGCATGTGTGTGTGTATGATGGCACTACATTTCTTGAATAATGATGTGTATTATAACAGAACTAACTTGTAATGAGCCTTCCCACATGGAGCCACCTGCGCATTCATTTTGAATTTTCTAGATATTTAGACCATAGAAACTTAGAGTTGGAAGGAGTCATGGATCAGTGCTCTCTAATCTCCTGGGAGGTTAAGGACCTCCTTGAGCAACAAAGAAAAGCCTTCTCTACATAAAAATGTATATGCTCACAAAATTGCATATACCATGTCCAGGGGTTTCTGGAGCCACAATAACTAAGGATGCATTCCTTCTACTATCTCAGATGAAATCTCCTTTGCTAAGTGATATACGGAGGTGAGATTAGATCCTGCCATATGTGACCTATTCTAACTTCACTTTATATAAAGAAGTATACATATAAATAGCAAATGGGAGGAGACTTCCAAAGTTCACATCACCCCATCCCTTCTTTTCTGAGTTACGATACTAGTCTTTCTACTTAACCGATTAATTGCAATATTTTTGTCCTTTTCCTCAGAAGATTATATATGAGTAAAATGCTATCATACTTAATTATATATATTAGGTCATGCTTTACCTGCAAAGCATTGAGACACTAATTTTTAATCACAACTGTTGTAGGCATAAATTACAGAAAGGTTTTATATATAAAAAAGCATCCCTAACAAGAGCTTATGTTATTAAAAGACCAAATTTAGGACTTCACATAGATCCTATTTGCATGTGTAATTTGTATATATTCCTCACTGCTACATATGTAATCACCAGCTAAGTAAGATACCAGAGATGTGAGATAACTTTCTATCTCAGAACTTCATTCCTGCTATAATTGTATAAAGATAATTGGAAGTGGTTTCAGTTTTTAAGTTTCCAGTGTTTAATATGATGATTATAAAATTAGTGTACTTTTCAGATGACATACTTATTAATAGTTACATAATAGTCACAATTATCCAAATTACTTCCCATAAATGCATCAAAGTGGATGTGTTTTGAAATCCACGGTTTGACTTATTGATGTTGTGCACAGTTGCCCCTCACATCCTTTTGTAGAAGTTTTAGAAAGGCTTCTCCTTGTCATGAAAATCAGCAAAGAGTCATTAAGTACTGATTGGGGGACACATGAAACTGTTTAATTACAGCACTGCAGAGTTGGTTTCTCCAAATACATTGTCATTGAACAGGACCTCCTGGTTTAATAGGATTCTGGTCAATCCATAGAGAAAAAAAAAAGAGAACTGAGAATGTTTATCTGAAATGGGCCAGTGCTGGGAAGAACCTCAGAGGTTGGAAATATACTCTATGTGAAGCCCTGGGAGCCAGGCGGCAGTTCTGCAAACACGAAAAACTAAGTACATCTGCCTTTCCAATCACTGTGTTTCACTTGTGTGATGAAAGCATAAAATAGAAATGTTATCGATTTTTACATTTATATTTACATTCTTTCCCTGTCATAGGCAGAAAAACCCTTTGATTTTGCTCTAAGCAGGAAATAACTTGCAATAGAAATCTATGTAGGCTGCATCTTCCACCTTCATCACGTATTATAGAGTTCCATTGAAGTGATCATATTAATGGAATATGCTTCAGTTCATCTTTCAGCTTACAAACTTATTTGCTCTCTCTTGCTACTATATTTTGTACATGATTAGGTGCATTTTTCTTAGCTTGGCAAACAAAATCTTTCCTAATCTGACTTCCTCTCCAAATGCCCCCTCATCTCATCCCCTACATAGAACGTACACTCTAGGTCACTGAGATTTCTAAAATGCCACCTGTCATGCCAGCCTTTCCTTTTTCTTTAAATGTAGTGTTCTATGTGCTAGAATTTCGATTTCCTTATCTGACATGCAAAATCTATTCTCCAAGACTCTGCATGTTATTCAAGTCTTTCCTACCATGTCCCTTTTGCCATGAGAGAGATAATCGATCTGCTTTTCTGTGTTCTTCAGCACTTAGAGGGCTTTTCTGGTATGGCATGTACCAAGTGGTAGTGCAGTTTCTTTGTTTATGTGTCTTTCTTTCCTTGCTTGATCCAAGGTCAGAGATTGTGCTTTGTTTATCTTTGTTTATCTATGCCACCATATTCACAGTGAAAAAAAGTTGTTAATCGCCCATTTAGGCCTTTCTCACTTCCAGATGGAGCATAAATATTTGGTGGCTTTGTGCTTATTAAGGTATCCAAAATTTTTTACTTTCAGCTTTGGCGAAAACTATATATTTGGCCATTTATTTCTCCACTGTTTAAAAACGTAATAGAATATAATAGTTTAATAATATTTAGCCAAAACTGGTTTGATCATTATTTTTTATAACTCCACCTGTTCTGTGATTATTTTATTCCCTTAAATTGTACATAAAAATAATATGCAGTATTTTGAAAATAGAGATGTCTCAATTCCATCCCCGAGAGATTAGATGTCTATTGTCCTGGGGGATTGGGGCCCAGACATCAGTATTTTTGAAAGCTCCAAAGACGATTGAAATATGCAGCTGGGGCAAAAATGACTGGCCTAGAAGCTGGAATTGACAGGCGAAACAATGCTAGCACATCTACTCGTTCTTCATTAGAAAAGATTACAACCATTATTTCTTGAGACTATTTACTGTATTGAGCACTTTTAATACCTTATGAGCATTTTATATACTGTCACACTTACTTTGCATACATTACACATATTACCATTACATATATTGCTATCAATCAGGTGGCATTTGGTAAATGAGCTAGCCATGACAGCAGACATTGATAATAGTAATTAGAGTTGGTCTTGAACATGCAGTAATGATTTCTAGTGATCCATGTGGTTTGATCATGGCTACAAAACAATAGGGTCTAACCCAAGGATCCAAATTAGGTTTCACCTCAGTGGCTGCTTAGAGAGCTACATTGTGAATGCTCATTAAATTGCCAGAGGGCTCAGCAGGAAAGACTGTTGTAGTACTGTGGTCAATTAGGCATATTGCCACAGTCTTGTGTTGGGCAGTAAATAGATGCATACATACAGGTGCTAAAAGTTTTTCTCCAGATATTTGTTTTTTCAGAAGTCTTATTGCCTTCAAGAGAATGAAAACTGGTTCATTCATCAGTGGCTTGCAACAAAGATGACTCAAGGACCTGTACTGAATATCTCTTGCAAATTAATGTAATGTAGTCCATGATTGCAAGAGGTTTGTCTCTTGTTCCCCAGAAAGGCTGATAACTAACAGTGTCATTACATCTGTTCACTCCTCCCACCAAATCTGGTATAGTGGTACTGATGAAGTAGTTGAAACTACCAGAGCCTAGAGATGTCTTGGACAGAGGTAAGAATTTGCCATCTAATAAAAACTTTATAAAACCACTTTGTCCCTAGCAGAAAGCACATACTTCCCCTTCTTTTGCTGCCTATGAAAAAGGAAAACTGATCTATAAAATGAAATTGGATCTGTGCACCTCTGAGATCCATTTCTGTCTGATTTATGCCCTCTGTACAGACTGGAATATGGTAAGATATAAATTGCTCAGATATTGTAATAAATTTCCCTTCTCATCATTTCAGACTAGTCCTACTTCTGGGACAACACATTCTTTTAAAGGGCATCTAACTGTGATTCTTCACTGCATATTGGAAACTATAATCCTAGGGTTTGTTAGCACTTTTTCAACCTTTGAAATACCTCTCTGGAGGGTAGCATAAGAAATAACATTTATTTTGTAGGTTGCAAAATATTATGATTTGTAAGTTGGAAAACTAATTCAGTCATCAGTGTTGGAGCAAATTTATAACAATGGCACATTAAATATACACATTATATTTATTATATATATATCAATTCAGAAAAATAAAGTGTAAAAAAGATACATACTTAGAATCAAAGAAATATGAAAGAAATCTGGGGAGTTAGGCCCAGAGAGAAAACAAAAACCAAAAATCAAAACAAAACATGACTGTACAATGTGACTCAGGGGAAGGGATGAAAGAAAAAGGAATCTCGGGACAGATGAGTGTAGATGTCCTTCTTCACTTTGGTTTTTCTCCCTTGATCTGTTCTTGCCATTAGTTCTAAAGTTGTATGTTGATGAAGGAAGCCAGAAACACCTGGAAGATTCTTCCTAAAGGAACTTATGGGCATAAGTTCCTGAGTGTCAGAGTCTATTGCTCTATTGAATGTCAGAATGATTAAATATGGGAATCAAAATAGCATTTTATTTTGAAGATGGGTTATTACACTGTGTTTTTTGCTGTTTTCTTTTTAACTAAATGGAAAAGGCAATCAAGATTAGCCAAGTAGTGATATTATGAGCATATGATGGATACTCTTTACAGAGTACAGTAAATTTTCTTTAAAATGGTGTTTTGCTTTTACCATCAGTTCAATTATGTTGGACAATAAATTAAATAGAAAAAAACATTTAATATTTTATTTTAGGCAAATAATGATACATGCATTTTTAGTACAGACTAATGATTCTAATATTTTAAATCCTCCTTGCTATAGAAATAAAAAATATAAGACAAATATTCAATATGTCTTATTCTTAACAGTTTAAAATATGATCGATATCTGCATATTATTATCAACAAAATTCTATTTTAAGAGGTTATAATTTTCCATGTATTCTTATAAGCCAAATGAAGGACATGATTGCATCTGTCATCTTAAGTACAATACCAAAGAGATAACCTGCTAGCTTCAAGACTGGATCTCTACACTAGTCAAATGTACCAGGTAATAGTTTCACTCTTACTTACACATGCTTCATAAAACAAAACTTTTAGTCTGCAAGTCACATTTTCCCTTATCAGTGGTTAGTTTTAGACAAAAAATTTTGTTGTTGTTGTTGTAGTTGTTTTATTTTATTTTTCATTGAATACTTCTTGGATTTTATATCCCTATTCTGAAGGTGATATTGAGTCAGGCACCTTTCTCTAGATTTACTCATATAGCAAAGCTTAGGCTCTTTTATGTAGAAAAAAGCCATTGATTATGCCATAGATGGCTTCAACACATGTAAGTTTAAAATTAACTTAAATTCAAGACTCCATTCCCATTTGCTGAAGGTTCTTGTCTTAGTCAGTTTGAGCTGCTATAACAAAATACCAAAGACTGGGTAGCTTAAACAACAGATATTTATTTTTCATAGCTCTGGAGACTGGGAAGTCCAAGATCAAGGTGCTGTCTGATTCAGTTCCTGGTGAGGCCTTCTTCCTGTTTTGTAGATGGCAGGCTTCTCACTGTGGCGTCACATGGTGGAGAGAGAAAGCTCGTATGTCTAGCTCCTCTCGTAAGGGCACAAATCTTAACACAAGGGCCCCACCATTGTGACCTCACCTAAAACTAATTTTTTCCCAGTGGCTCCATCTCCAATTACTATCACATTGGCTATTTGGGCTTTAACGTATAATGTTGGGAGGAAAGAATTCAGTCCATAGCAGCTCCTAAGCAAAATGTCTGCTGGATAGGAGATCCAACCCAATTTTGTAGTATGCAATGTTGTCCTCACCAGGGACTCAAACTAGACTTCTCTACATTCTTGATTTTATTTCATGGATTACACTGAAGTTGTGTCCAAAGGATCATTAAAATAGGGTTATGGGTAGAAAACAGATACAGACATCATGACTTCTTTTTCTTTCTTTTAATGAAAAGAAAGGAATTTTTAAAAATTGTTGGTTAGCTTTTGATTCAGTGCTTTCATGAATGATGATTCCCTTGCTGTCATGGAAAATCAGATACTGATCTGCAACAGTCACTGGTGTTATCTATTCTTGTATATTAAATTACTACAAAATTTAGTGGCTTAAAACAACAAGCTATTATGTCCTCCTTTCTGAGAGTTAGGAATCTGGGAGTGACTTACTTCAGTGCCTATGGCTCAAGATCTCTCATGAGATTACACTCAAAGGGTATACTGGGCTGCATTCACATCTAATGTTGTGATCCAGGGGCGGGGGGTGGGGCGGTAGGGGGAAGGATTCACTTCCAAACTCACTCAAGTATTTTTTGGCAGGCCCTGATCCCTGACATGTGGGAGCCTCCTCAAAGGATTACTTCATGGAATAACAGCTGGCTTCCCCCCATAGCAAGTGATGCAAGACAAAGTAAGAGAGACAGTATCCAAGGTATAAGTTGCAGTCTTTTTATAACCAAATATCAGGAGTGACATATCATCACTTCTTCTGTATTCTATTTATTAGAAATGAGTCAATAAGTCCAGACCACACTTGGTAGGGGAAGGGGTGTTGGTGGTGATGAATAACACAATGGCATGATACCAGATGTCAGGGATAATTGGACACCTCCTTAGTGTTAGACTAGCATGCTTTCTTTCTACTCAATTTTGTATTTAATGCATATGCCTATTTTGAAGATCATAGTTTCTGAATTCTTCATTTGAATATTTATTTTCTCTTCCATAGACTATATTCTTCCTCCACAAAGTTTAAGAGCATTAAATCATGACATACACAAAAATTGTTAGTAGTGATTGCATAATGTATATAAAATCTCAATGAAGAAACAAATTTAGAGTGGATGTGAGGGGAGAATTTCTGGTAAAATAAGGACCCCTGAAAATTGATTCTTCTATAAAAAAAATTAGACCACTGGAAAATATGTCAAAATTAACTTTTTCAGATCTGTGAAAATTAACTGTAGTCTTGCCATAGTCTAAGGAGTATTTACTTAAGAGAAATAGCCAAGTCATGGTAAAAGCAGTCCGCCTCATGGAATTTTAATTTGTCCTATCATCGTCCTCTTTTCCTTGTCTCCAGCCTTGAAAAATAACAGTCTCACAAGTATAGGAGATGAAAAATGATAAGTTTACCATCCATTGCAAATGGAGGAATCAGTTTAGAGCTCTCCCAAAACTCACATCCACAGAAAACTGTCATAATTTAACCTGTCAGCTCCCTGATAAACTCCATTATTGGGGCTTACCTTTATTTGACCTGATTCAAAGCTTGCTGTGTACAAGTAGCCCTATTCCAAGGCCCTTTATTGAAAACAACCAATGGAAATTGTTTAAAAATCAGCTGTGTAACCAGTTGGGAAAAACAAGAGGCTGAAAAAAAAAAAACATAGAAGGAAAAACTGGAGAATGAAATGTCCATAGCTATAAAAAGCTATCACATATTGCTGGGAATCTAGAAGACCATGAGAATATGTAGTAATGTATGCATTCCAAAGGATAGATGCATATATGAGAAAGACCTGAAAAGTCTATAATCTCTCACCTCTCGCTGACTTTGAGGTTCTGTGCAACCAAAAAGTGGAGACTAAGGCAGAGTTAGTTGTCAATTGTCTGGATAAATGTTGAAGGTGTGCCCCAACATGCAAACAGAGCCACTCCCCAAAGACTAAAAGAGTTTTTGTCTTCAGACATTCAAGGAAATATCTGTTCAATCTTTAGCTGACCACTAGGTTAACTGAGAAGAGGCTTTAGTGGCCATATATGCCAAAGAATACAGACTTTACAGAATTAGTTCAGAAAAATTACTAAGTAAGCAAACAAACAGTAATTACAACAAGTAAAAAAAAAAAAAAGACAATGAACTCTGTGAAGGGCGAATGAAGAGGAAGGAGGAGGGAGAATCTGATTTCTGGAGTTGCCAAATTGTGTTATTTAAAATGTCTAGTTTTTAACTAAAAATTATGAGCTGTGCAATAAAACAAGGAAGCATAACCCATACACAGGAAAAAAACAATCAATAGAAATGGATCCTGAGGATGCTCAGATGTTAGATTTCTTAGATAAAGACTTTAACTTACCTGTGATGGCTAATATTAGGTGTCAGCTTTACTGGATGAAGGTATACCTAGATAGCTGGTAAAACACTGTTTCTGGGTGTGTCTGTGAGGGTGTTTCTAGAGGACAATAGTGTATGAGTTGTTTGACTGAGTAGGCGAGATTCATTCTCAAGGTCGGCAGGCACCATCCAGTCAGCTGGGGGCCCAGATAAAACAAGAACGGAGAAAAGAGGTTAACTCTCTCTCTCTCTCTCTCTCTCTCTCTCTCTCTCTCTCTCTCTCTCTCTCTCTCTCTCTCTCTCTTTCTCTCTCTCTCTTTCAGCTGGAACACACCCTATCAAAAAAGTGAAAAGCAGCCCAGGGAATGTTAAGTGTTTGCAAATCATATATCTGATAAGAGTTTAACATTCATAATATAGAAAGAATTCTTATAAGTCAACAAAAGACAAAAATCCAAATTAAAAATGGGCAAAAGACTTGAATTTATATTTCTTCAAAGAGTATATGCAAATGGCCAACAAACATATGAGAAGATGCTCAACATCACTAATCAGTAGAAAAATGAAAATCAAAACCACAGTGAGATAGTACTTTAGTCCTACTAGGATAGCGAATATTTTTTAAAAAGAGAGAGACAATAAGAAGTGTTGGTGAGTATGTGGATAAATTGGAACCACCATACACTGCTGGTGAGAATGTAAAATGATATAGCTGCTGTGAAAAACATTCATCAGTTACTCAAAAAATTAACCATAGAGTCACCATATAGCCCAGCAATTCCATGTCTAGGCATATATCCAAGAAAACTAAAGCATATGTCCACAGAGAAAAATATACATGACTATTCATAGAATTATTATTTATAATAGCCAAAAAGTAAAACCCACCAAAATGTTCAATTGACTAATAAACATATTAATATATTATATATTCATACAATGGAACATTATTCAGCCACAAAAAATGAGTGAAGTACTGATATATGCTATATGGATGCCCTAAAAATCTTATGCTAATTTAAAGAAATCAGACATGGCTGGACATAGTGGCTCACTCCTGTAATTCCTGCCCTTTGGGAGGCCAAGGTGGGAGGATTCTTTGAAAAGAAGAGTTGGAGACCAGACTGGGCAACACAGTGAGACCCTGTTTCTAAAATAAAGAAATTAAATCAGCTGGGTGTGGTGGCACATGTCTATAGTCCCAGCTACTCAGGAGGCTGAGACAGGAGGATTGCTTTAGCCCAGAAATTCAAGGTTACAATGAACTCTGGTCATGCCACTGCACTCTAGCCAGGGCAACCGAGTCAGACTACTTTGTCTCAAAAAAAAAAAAAAAAAGAAAGAAAGAAAGAAAAGAAAGAAACCGGACATAAAACCAGATACAAAAGACTACATCTTGCACAATTGATATTTAATGTCCAGAATAGGCAACTCCATTAAGATTGAAAATAGATTTGTGGTCACCAGGGATTGGAAGAGGAAAAATTAGAAATTTCTTTTGGGGAAATGAAAACATTCTGGAATTATATAGTGGTGGTGATTGCAAAATTGTGAATATACTAAAACTCATGAAATCGCACAACCTAAAAAGACGGATTTTATGATTTGTGGATATTTCAATAAATAAAGTTTTCATTAAATAAAAGTGGATGTAAATTACTATGAATACAATTTTAAATCTACTGCAGAGTCCGAAAGGAATTTATTTCTCAGTGAAACTAAGTATGGGTAGTATAGTTGCTGGTCCTTGGATAATTCCAGAAACTTATTTATATATAATCATAAAGAGTATTATTAGAGATTCAGAAATGTAGTCTGGTTTGGATTAACTTCTAAAAGATGAATTACTTCATCTTGTTTCTCTTCTGAAAAACTGATAGGAACCAGCTCTCCATGTCCTTGTTGCTTCTGGCTGGGAGAATGTATGTTTCTTTTTCTTTAATATACTCGTACCTGATTAAGATGCAGATCTGGAAGAATTGAAGCTCACATTTCTTGAAATTTTGATTCAGTTTCTGAAAAAGGTCATTGCTGGTTCTTCTCTGGAATTGTTGTCTCTCATTAAAAATAAAACAAGCAAACACAAACCAACTGGTTCTGCGATGTTGGCCATCACCATCAGTTGCATGTTTTGCAAACACAACTGAGCCCTTAAGTTCTTTTCTTTGGCAGATTTACATACCAAAGCTTTACGGTTTCTACTCATTTGCTCAGTGTTCACTGCTTTTGTCCAACACACCTTATTTTAATCCAAGTCTTAATATTAAGTAGAGCTGTAGTTGGCAGAAATGCTGTTTCATTTTTAATGGCATGCAGGTACAATATAGGAGAATGCAAAAAGGAACCATATTTCTACTCCTTCAGAGGAAGTGTGATCCAACCTGCCAAAATTTCAATTAATTGATATAAACTCAAGAGTTGGTCAGGTGTACTGAGTATAAACCTTCTCTGGCATTTAGGAAATTTTTCAGCTGAATACAATTTGACATTTTAATAAAAGCAAATGTGGCATTATTCTGTAGTCAGCATGCCTGACTAGAAAACAGCCAACCATGCCGAGAAGATTATAAAGCTTTTCCTCACGCCCTTTAACTTGAATCCAGTAATCAAAAGATTGATTTAGCTTTCAAGCTTAATTTTCATCTCTAATTTTATTATTTTCCCAAACCAGCTAGATCTTTTTAATCTATTGGATCAGCTGCAGCTGTGTCTCTGCTTGTGCTTTGGGATATACCTTACGCCTTATTTATCCCTAACCATAACAAGAGTAAGAAAAAAACGACCGGAGCCATTGCTTTTCTTTGAATCAAATCAGGTCCCTGACTCCAGGAACTGTAATAATCTTTCTCCTTCAGCTAGAAGAATGTAGAGTATAACGATTAAGGAAATTTCAATAAATAAGATAATTTTCTTCATGAGTTTAGGGGAAAAAATATCTAGGGCCGTTCACCTAATATACACCAGAGTCCAAAGGCAAAGCAAAAAAAAAAAAAAAAAA
>RJWJ010034993.1:0-16919 GCA_004363605.1 Indri indri | reverse complement strand
AGCTCAGGAGTTCGAGACCAGCCTGAGCAAGAGCGAGACCCCGTCTCTACCAAAAACAGAAAGAAATTAATTGGACAGCTACAAAATATATATAGAAAAAATTAGCCGGGCATGGTGGCACATGCCTGTAGTCCCAGCTACTCGGGAGGCTGAGGCAGAAGGATTGCTCGAGCCCAGGAGTTTGAGGTTGCTGTGAGCTAGGCTGATGCCACGGCACTCGCCCCAGGCAAGAGAGTGAGACTCTGTCTCAAAAAAAAAAAAAAAAGGGTAAATTTCACTGTATGTAAATGATACCTCTTACTAAAGCTGTTCAAAAACATACACAAAATTAACAGTTTCTCTTACGAGCCATCTCCAAGACACATGCAACAAAAATGATAAAAGAAATTTACCTGATCCCAGTGTTTAAGGGAGAGGGTAGAAAGAGGTGTGGCATTAGCAAATTCAAGATTTGCAAAATGCCAATCAAGTATCTGTCTGTCTCTTGACGAGAGATATACATCACTGCAAAAGAAGAACAAGGGAGCACAGGGTTATTAAAAGGCATAACTACTATTCTCAATGAGCTAACATGGGTGATATCTCAATAACTGTGTTGGAACCTAAGCTGGGACTGTGCCTTATGTGAAGAAATTATAAGTAAAAAAAAGCAAGATCTTATCTGTTCTAGTAACCCCTTTATCTCTGGTGCCTAAAGCAGTGCCAAGCTCACTACATAGGGCAAATTACAGTTAAGCCTCATATGTCTGAAAAAAAGAGATTTCTTCTACTAAGTCACCTTGTATCATAAAAGATTAGTTGTAAAAAAGAGTTGTTTTATTATCTTAAATAAAGCACAGACTTTATGTGATCAGCATTCACTGTCAAATGGAAAAGAAGTATAAAACGTTCCTAGTCCCCAGAATTATGGATTTAAAGCAGCAATACCTTCTACCCCACTCAAATAAGACAATTTCCACTTACTACATCTTCATCCAAATACTGGATCTTATGGAGAAGGGCTATCTCTTCAAAAACAATCTGTTTAGGTACCGACAACACTCTCACACATTGAAATATAAGAGTAGGGGATTTAATCAGAAACCTTAGAAGTAGTCATATTTTCAGATATTTTCCATTAATTAAATAATTCAAAATCTACTCACTGACTATAAATAAAAGCCCATTGTGCTTTATAACTTTCCTCCTAAATCTGACACAGAAAGAACAGTAAAAGCTATCACTCTGAACATTTATGTGTTTTCCTTACCTTGGGGGATTGGCTTCTAATTCTTGAAGTTTTTCTTCTAGCTTTCCTTGTGTTTCAGCTAATTCATCATATTCCTGATAAAATTAAGTGAATGATTTATCCTCAAGTATCAAATATCTACCTAGTTTCTTTATACCACAAAGTATACGGTCTGGATCATTTCCTGTTCAGATCATGTATAGGAAGTGTGGCTCAATTTAAGGCTGCGGCTAGGGCTCAGGGATTTTTGTTCTTGGAAACAAGTTACAATTGTGGACCTAGAATAAGACTGGGGGGGTAGGAGATGGGGGACATGCAGGAGAAAATAAAGGAAACACACTAAGATGCTACAAAGTTATGAAGAAAAATAATAGCAACTACCATTTCCTGCCCATTTACCATGTCCCTAGCACTAAGACAGGTACTCAGAAAGCTAAACTGAGATTTAAGCAAGCTAAAATGATGAAATTCTGCAAAACAAGCAGATCTCAAACCAAACTAACCCATTAAGTCTCTCTGGCCCCTTACGTATCAAAACCTCTTTCTTCATACTATGGGCACTTGTGATTGACTAGTAGCTCTTTCTTTTCTCAATTCCCCTGATCTGTACTGTTTCTTAGGATTCCGAGTCAAACCAGTTAAGCATGTATATATACTATACCTTGCAAAGGGCAGTCAGATCCCTGTGTTTGCTTTTCACTAAGAACTCAGCAGTAATATCTCTGGGTGGCTTTACTTCAGATGCTTCTTTGTATTGCTGATGGAGTTCTTTGATTTTCTCTTTCAAATTTACCATCTAAGAGGGAAAAGTACAACATAGAAAGCAATATAATTCATCCTCAAATCACACGCACCCTTGGGTTTGGCTCCTCCCTTAAACTGCTATCACACCACAACAGGGATGTGCTGCCCATCCTTGGAATTCTTAAATACCTGTTCTAATCTACATCGTGCTGTTTGGGAAACAGGAAAAAAAATCCTATCGGGCTTAACATAGAGGTATCACAACACTATCAGATAAGACAGACTAGCTCTGTCTTGCAAAACTAAGGAGAAGGGCAAGGAGTGTTCATTAAAAACAAACAATGAAATCCTCCAGTATTAAAATAAATTTAATTTCCACAAAAAATAAACTACTACCAATTTAACTTGAAGTGTACTTTGAGTGAAGCGAGAGCCTAGTCACAAGGTGCACACACCCAGAGTCTGCATTATGACCACCTGCCCCACGCTATTTGCTCCCTAAGCTAATGTTACGTTTGCAGCTGGCAGGATGAGGAGAAACAAACGGTGACTTAATGCTCTAAAGCCTGGGGCTCTGGAAGGAAAAGAAGAGACCTCAACAGACACACAGCTGGAGAAGGGAGGTAGAGGATATTGGCACCTCAGGAGAAATAATAATGGCAATGAACTTGCTGCTGATTTGTTGGTCTGTATCAATGGGAACCTGGCCCCAGTACGGCTGATCTCCTGCTAATCCTACAATTCAGCCAAGGGCACTGGGACAGCTTTGGAACAGCTAAAGGGAACCAGACACAGGGAAAAATCTATTTCCCCCGGCAACGACTTATCAATAGTCCTAGACTGAAAGACTGACGGATAAAACGATGCCTTTTGCTAGTCATTATTTTCTTAAGAATGAGTTCCAGCTATGCGGACCTCTTCCACACAGAAAAAAACCCCAGAATTGCTTTTTCAATTTCCAAATTTAAAGACTGCCCCCCTCCATTGAAGCTTCTTCAGCTACGATGAAAATACAGAATTTCACCTTATTAAGAAGTTCTTTCAATTCTTCCTGAGTTTTCACTATCTTCTTCCAATGTTCAATCTGCTCATCTTTGACGTGCTTTTCTTGTAACCTAGGAGAGACAATATGTATAACCCGGCCCCACAGTTAGCTCTGCAGCATAAGACAGGGAGGTGTCCATCTAAAACACTCAGGGGTGTCAAGGCCCACTGAAACCTCTAATACTTAGGAACAAGAAAGTTGGCTGGTGGCAAATCATTTTCTATGCTACGTTAAACATATACAATACCATAGAAGGCAAGAATTTTAGAACTGAGAGAGGGCTTAAGGATCATGTAATTGTTTTAAATGCTTCTTTTACTTGTGGATTTAATGTTTTCACATGAAAATAAGTGAAAACTAGCTCAAATAAGACTTGCTGAAAATCTTAAAACATAAATAGCCAATCTTTACATGGAATTTATTGTACAATAAGCAGTGTCAAAATACTTACTGAATGACAACTTCCAATGCCTGGCCAAGAGACACAGGCTTATTATTGAGGACATTGAAGTCTAGTTGATGACTAAGGTAAGATGTAGCTTCTAGTAACCGGTTAAACTCTTGCTCTACCATTTCATCTTTCTCTTTAGGAACCTGAAAATCCGAAGTATAGCAGAGTTGGTCCTTATAAGACTAAAGATAACCATCCATGAAAACACAAATGCTCTACAGTTTACAAAGGTCAAATATGTATCTCAAAGGGGAAACCTTTGAGGACAATGATTCAAGTTTTCTTTTCTATGAAGTGGTCAAATCCATTTAAATGAGATATGAAATGTTTTGGCCCTGATATTCCCTCTTCTCCCACATTTGCCCTCAGAGTTAGGACTCTACCTCTAGTAACAGCCACAAGAGATTTACACTGGTGCTAACTGAAGTCACATGGAACATAAGGGGCACTGAGCTGAGCTGGGCTGACATGCAAACGACACGCTAGAAAAGTCCCAGAGAACAAAAGCCACGTCAACACACCTGAGGACCTTTCAGAATAAGGACAGGATGGGAAAATAAGAAGCCCAAGGTATCTGCTTCCCCTCAAAGATGACAGAATTTCAGGCGGGAATAGGGAAGAGAAGTGAATTTCATGGCCAGTTGATAAGAACACACTAGCACCTTTATTCTTTTGCAGAGTAGTACTGTTTTATGGTACCATTAAGCTCAGAGTTGAAAGTCCAAAGCTCCTAGAGAGACTATGAGTAACTGAAGAACAGAGGTCTGGCTCCTCACTGTTGTGGATGAAGGGGGAACAGTGCAAAGCAGGTCATGAAGCTGCAAGACCAGGCTCCTGGGCCATGCTGTGTCCCTGCCTATCGATACCATCACTGAGTTGACACGCATCCCCTCTGCTTGATTCAGCCCCAAAGTGAACTGTATCTGCAAACCCATTGCTGAATTCATGGCAGCAGCGAGAGAAGGAAAAAAGCATGTCTAAGGCAAGCCTCTGCCATAAGCTGGGCAACAACTGGGAAATGGGATTCAAAATATGAGATTTCACTTTACAGGGAACCTAAAATTGGTAACACAAAAACAAAACATGAAAGTAAGCTCTAGTAATCACTGAGATCGAGGAGCAATGACCTTTTACAATGAGAGGTAACTGCTGACAAAATCATCACACTAAGGCTCCATCTCTTACTTGAAACTCCTTAGTTTTTGTCCTTCCCAACTAAACAGAGGATTTCCAAGCACTAGCTGCTCCTTCACAGATCACACAATTAACTCTATGAGCCACTGTGTGGTAAAAAGAATCTGGCAAGAAGGGTAATCTGAAGCAAAAAAGAAGGGAAGAAGACTGCAACTCTCCTTTGTAACTGTAAACATGACAGATGCCATAACTGATTTAATCAAAACCATATTTAAAATGTCAGATTCTAAAAGATTACACAAGGGAGAGATCAGGATATCTTTGTGAATTAGATAATCACCCTTAGCCTGAAGAAAATCTAACTCTCTTTAAGATTATTCTGGTTTGTGTTGAGAAATAAGGCAGAGAATGAGGCTTTGGATACTTGGTGCCATTTATATATGAGAGTGGTACCTGGGACTTGGTGGATCAAAAACATCTGACCTATCCATTCAACTCTATAGCCAAAAAAAGAGCTCTCAGTGACATCCTACTTGTTTTTATTACACAGCTATGAGAACTAATGGAAGAGACTTTGTCAGGAATTTCACTTATTCCTCATCAGTTACCTTTCTTCACTGATGTGATATGTAATGGTAATATAACAGAGCATCTCAAACAATGCTAAAATTTTGCTCAGAAAGTTGACGTTTCTAGTACAATTCCTGCAATGACACTACAAAAGATGGTTCTAAAAGTCTAACTTTGGTGCTCCTTTCAAAAAGGAAACAATTGCATTTCAACAAGAAATCTAGGTAGTTATGCGATCTTAATTGATCACAGATGCAATGTGCATGACTTCTTTTCCTGGAGTACAAAAAGGTGACGTTTCTACATGTGGCTTCTAAAATGCCTGGCAAGAGGATGCTATAGCAGCAAGAGGGACTCAATCACATATGCCTCTATGATAAGGCAGAATGTGCCAATACCCGAGTGTGCAAATGGCACAGATTAAAGCTCTTCCAGTGTCCACTGGATGGCTTGCTTCAGACAAGCTTTAATCTTTGCAACTAGGGTGCCAGTCAGATAGGGAAGTTCATTCTGAAAAGGTATGCAGCACTCAGGCTCAGTAACTGGGGTCCAGGGGGTGTGGTAGAGAAATATTTAAAGGGACACTGTCAAGGTTAGAGGGACCAAATTTGACCTTTTGTTTCTTCCCTCTGTTTGCTGAGCAGCCCACTTGATTCATTACACTTTCCCCTTTAGTCCACCCACACCCCCCACAAAAAAACTGACGTTTTACATGCGCTTTCAACAACAAAAACTCAAATGGCACCAGCCCAACATATAGGCGCAACTCTACAACAACAAACCAGTGTGAATGTATGATGGAGAGGATCTTTGAAAGGAAAAGATTCAAGTTTGAAGCTTTTAATGGGTTATTGTAAACAGTGAGGAAAATGATTTGAAAAATTATGAAAAAAATACCTTGACAGTGTCCTTTTAACCAGTGCAGCAGAGAGAGAAATAAACTGTAAATAACAGCCCAACAGCCACGTCAAGTTTAGTTTGTACGACAGCAGTAAAATCAAGGCTTTAAACACACGGCACGACAGAAGCATTCTGTTAGCTCAGAAGCTGCAACCACTAGAGAAATAAGGAACAGACTGTACAGAGACCAAAATGGGAAAGTCAAGGCACAGGAATGGCCAAAAGAAAGGCAGTTAAAAAGAGTGTGGAGGAGGGGAGGAGGGGGAGAGGTGTCAGAAAGCAGTGAGGAAAAAGCAAAACTCAAAAGAGGAAAGGAAAAACACAGAACAGTAATGACAACAACGTAAACAAACAAAAATGATTACTGCCACATTTGACTGACACCAGATGACAGGACTGCATCTCCCGTACACCATCCAACCCAAGGCTCGGTTTTATGAGATTATGCAAAATGGTCTGCAGTCAGGCCCCATTCACTTTCTGCCTAGTTAAGCAATTACAGGAATGTTGCAAATGCAGCCAGGGATAGCTTCGAAACCTGGCTTTTCCCCATTAACTTTAAAATTCTGCTTTGCAATTATTAATAAAGGAATATTTGGAAAATAATAACTAAAATGTGTGTCCATTAGGAAATTAATACTTACTGGAAGAAAACCAAAATGTGTTTTTAATACGTTTAAATCTTGAATTCATTTCTAAGAATAAGCTAGTTAGAAATGTTCCACTTGACATACTCAGACAATGAAAAGAACTCTAGCAGATGACTACCCTAGCCACTCCCAAACTACCTGTTTCAGGTCATTTCTTTCCCCTGAGTGAGAACGCTTGGATTCTATTAGTTCTACAAATAATCACGGAACAAGAATAACATAATGGAATTGAAATATTGGCAATCTCTAAACATGAGTCACAGTAATTTTAATTTTACCTGGCCATTCTATTATAGGTCTTTAACTTGCATCCTGAGAAAGGAATTCAACAAATCATTACAAAGGGTTAAACACCATGTTAGAAGGAGAGTGGATTTCTACCTTACAACAGAGTGAGAACTTATACTAGCAAACTAAGAAGCATTTTTTGGGAAAGGACCAATAATACAGAGCCTTCTATCTAAGAAACAAACAAAAAGGATATCATTTTTAACAGATTTTGATGACTTTTTCAAAGCCATTGATTTCTCTATGAAAGGCTCCAGGTAGACAGCTCTTTCAAGACTAAGAGAATCTGATAAGTCTCATTGTTCTAACTAGGTTTGATTCAATCCTGATCGTTTTGGTCCTGTAGATTATACAGGGCATCTCTGAATATGGCTGGGGGAGGGGCAGCCTGGGTATCTAGCCCATGCGGAATAAATTTAAGGAGAGCCAAACGACTTTCTGAACAAGGTCACTGATCCTGCAAGACGTAATCTCAAAGGAAAAAGGACAGCTTTCTTTAATTCTACATCTGGTTGCATTCTACCATCTCAAGCTCTTTAGGTCTTCGAAAACACTGTACATCTACCTTACTTCCAGTCTTCACAAGCTCTCTAGCAGCAGAGCAGAATGGAGTTATACAGAAAGTTCTGAGATTTAGCAAGAAATCCTTGGGAAGAATCACATTTTGAAAACAGGTGCATTGGCCATATCCGACCAGTGAAGGCCGCAGTCGATCTCCACCTCCCCCATCCCATGCCATTGAGCACTTCTAGAATTATGGTAAAACAGAGGATTAAGATTAGTTCCTTTGGTAAAACCTGGAAGAAGAAATTAACTCTGAAGAGTTTCTAATTCAGATTCTCCCAAACAGCCAAGGGAAATGAGATACAACTATTACTGCTAAAGGGAGAATAAGGACAACAGGTATATCCTTAATCCAAATAAAATTTAATGCGATTCTACAAACAGACTGTTGTGTCCTCCCCTCCCAAACTCATAAGGAATCTTTTAGGGGATATAATAACTGACTTCCTTAAAGCAGTGATTAGGGTGTGTGGATAAAGTACACATGACATGTCTAAGTAGTTCTCTCTAGCAGTTTTTAGCACATAGTAGAGGTGCTCAGTAAATTCTTGTTAAATGAATAAATTAATACAGTTTGGAAAAGCAAAGTCGTATTATAACTATATTTGAGGAGGAAAAAACTTTTGCAACTTCAGGACCATTAAAGGACAGCAGGAGGTTTTCACATGTATTTTTAAAAAGCAGGGATTGCCAGTCATGATTTTAAAGGGTAGAGAAAGACTGTTGTAAAGATACTGAAGACGTTTCTTCAAAGGAAGATGAAAACCCAAAAGGTCAATAGGCCTGTGTCAAAAGTTAATAACCTAAGCACCACTGTATATGCATACAAAGGAAAACTGGCTAAGTTATGATGGGTATTGAGTAGACCTATAGTTCTAAAGGTGTTTGTAGGAGACCTGGCACCTATTACCTTTCATGTATTGTCTTTCTTCTTCCTAACAAGCCATTCCCATGAAGAAAATCAAGGTCTCAGTTTCCCTTTGACTCTCATTTGGTAAAAACACTCTCTCCCGCAGCCCCTCCTCACTCTGCCGCAAAGGAGACCTGAGACCTTGTAATGCAGAGCGCTACAGCGCTGCAGGAATTTGATTAAGACACCCTTTTCATGACTCAAAAGAAAAGGGGGGGGGGGCGGGATCTAAAGCCCCTGAGTTACTAGCTGGTGTACAGGAGATGCAGAAAAACATTTAAAGCCATTTTCCCCGTCTCCCCCAATAATCTGTGTTTTCAGTCCCCCCACTGGTGACTCCCAAAATGTTCCTGAAATACGAATTACTCTATTTCCCCGCCTTCTCCATGTCCAATTAAAGCTGATCACAGCATAAGTCAGAGAATAACTCCATCACCAGACAGCTGCTATATTAGCTCTGATTGTTTCATAGCCTTAAGGTATGGGAGATCCCTTCTATTTATAGGGATAACCTAACATCCCCATATTATTTTAGATCTCTATATTATATTCCTTAATATCATTAATAGAGAAGCCCTTTGGCCGGGTACAGTGGCTCACGCCTGTAATCCTAGCACTCTGGGAGGCCGAGGTGGGCTGATCATTTAAGCTCAGGAGTTCGAGACCAGCCTGAGCAAGAACGAGACCCTGTCTCTACTTAAAAAATAGAAAGAAATTAGCTGGACAACTAAAAATATATGGAAAAAATTAGCCGGGCATGGTGGCGCATGCCTGTAGGCCTAGCTACCCTCCGGGAGGCTGAGGCAGGAGGATTGCTTGGGCCCAGGAGTTTGAGTTTGCTGTGAGCTAGGCTGATGCCATGGCACTCTAACCCAGGCAACAGAGTGAGACTCTGTCTCAAAAAAAAAAAAAGAGAAGCCCTTGTTCTAGTGATCCAGAGCCACAAAATAAACTTCCCCTGTCAAAAACAAACAGAGAAGCTCAACATTCTAGCTGCAAATGTAGGACGAGAGATAACAGAGAGGTAAACTCTTTCAGGGATCCTTATGATTGTGATTAAAACAATAACAACAACAATAAAAACCACTTGCTTCATGACTTTTTCCTATAGCAGCAAAATGGCTGGGTATGGAGATATGTTCTTAAGACAATATTACAACAAGTCATATTTATAACTCTAAGGAACTACTGATCTTACACATGATAAATTAATTTCTATGAGCAGAACCATCCAATCACTCCTTTTTGATTGATGCTGTCCACAAATGGAGAAACACAAGCTTATTTCACTGGACAGTCTACTAAACAAAAATCAGTGGTTGAGTGAATTTCTACTCTAGGGGGGACTTGCTGGCACCTGGGGTAACTACTGAGAGCTGAGGAGACTCAGCTGATGCGGTCACATGGGCAGTGAGAAAGAGCTGCATACACTCACCCCACCCCCATCTCTCCTGAACTATCAGCCTGGTGTAGCAGAACAAGTATGGGCATTTGAGCCCCAACAACAGGCAACAGATTCCAACTCTCCAACTTACTGACGATAGTGACCTTAGGCAAACGTGTGTTTTAGCTGCTTCTAATAGGGGAATGAAACTACTGACCTACTTATCTCCCTTTAGATTCTTAAAGCCATGAACCATATTTGTAATTATAAGCATAAATTAATGGGGCTCTTGTACTTGTCCTATAAGCCTAAAGCTAATCTACAAGTCAATAATTGCTAATTCTTACCCTGAGCTTACTGATGGCAGCAAAATACAGAAACATTAACATGCCTTCGTATGTTTGATTAACTTAGGGCAAACATAATTCAGAGCTGCAAAGAATTCTTTCCCAGATAAAGATCTTAAAAAATCTTCCTTACTACTTGGTTACTGCATCCAATACAAACATATCAACTTAGAAAAATCCTATGTAGATAAGAGTTGAATGACAACTACAATTTCACGTGGAGAAATATCCCTGCATACAAAATGCTCAAAACCTCATACCAGGTTAACAACTGTTCACACTACAGTGCCACTCAAAGGGCCGGCCCTGGTGAGACATAGAGCCAGAACATAAATCAATGTACCACTTTCTTCACTGAGAAAGTGAAGTCACCATACATAGGAAAAATGGGAAATTGTAGCTAAATGTACCTTTATTTACAAAATATTCATTACAGATTTTTTCCTTTGTATGGAGATTTTTGGGACACCCTGATATTTAGAAACAAATGTTTTTAAAAAGTGTTAAAGCTCATTTAATACAAAGAAAGCAGCCAATTTGATATCTCTACTAGAAAAAACTTCTCTCCTAACTGTTAGACTAAATGAACCTGCTCTATATTCTGGAAAGTCTCAAGAAAAAGACGGCATATCAATGATAAGTGATCATCTTTAGCATGGACTCTATCACATCTTGAGGACTACTATGATCGTCATCTTGACGATCTTGACCTTGCTTCCTTACCTCAATTCTGTGCTTTATTGCCCATCTACCTCAAAAACCCATCTGATCATGTCATTTCCCTGATCTGAAACCTCTGAAGTTTCAACCTACAAATCAGCCTAGCAAGCAACATCCTCCACAGCATGGCCCCGGCCTACACTTTAGCTTTGTATTTCCTACCCTTGCCTTGGTAGAATCCCATCCTCCTTGGCGGACTTCTCCGCTTACACTTACACCTTCCTCTACTACCTCCAATGCCCTTTCCTTCCACAACTGGAAGGCCTGGCCTGCCATTCACGATTGCTCTCCCCCCTCCACATCTCTCCCTGCCTTTGCCCCTCCCGCCTTCACACATTCTCTTGCCCCCTTGTTTCCTTCCATAGCTATTTGTTCTTCTATTTAACGTTGGCAACTCTGATCTGACTTTGTGTTATTGGTTTACTTATGGGTAACGTGTTTGAGATTTGCTTAAAAATACTCCAGACACCCCGCCTCCCCCCGCCGTACATCCACCAAAAAGTGTAGGAATGGGACAGATAAAATAAGATTGGGAAAATGGGAGTTCATTATAGTACTCTTTCTACATTTTGTGCATATTTTTAAATTTCCATAATAAAAAGTTGGGAAAAAAGAATTGTTTGTGTACAAGTACCACTATACTATAGTAGGGACTGTCTCACTCTACATCCTTTACAAATCTTGGTAGAATAACAGAAATTTACTAAATTGTTTAATTAATCTCATCTTCATCCTTTTTCTCTCATTTTATTCTGTTTATTCTGCCAGAAGCCTCCTGTAATGCCCCTCCCTCCAAGCTCTGGGAGGAAATTTGGACCAGGATGGTGGGGATGGGACCCAAAGCAATCCCTGAAAGTCTGTCCTTCTCTGATATGAATCCTGTAAAGCCTAAAGATAAGATAGGAATAGGGAAGGATGTCCCCTAAGACCTATCACATGAAATTAAAGAGTTAGGATCTTGCCACTTTTAGTGATAACAGCTAAACCACCCTATACATAGGAAATCTTCCCTTCCCCCAGATATAAAAATAATAAAGATAATAATGTGCTTATATCCTGAGAAGTGTGGGCTCTCATCCCGATAGGGGAGTGGGTAAAATTTTTGCTGAGTACAAACTTTGGAATTTCACTCATCCCTACAAAATTAGGACTGACTTATGTAATCTATCTTACAGTGGTTAAACTACTCCCACTCCTCCATACCAATTACCACTTCCATGTCATACTAAGTATAGGAAGCTTCTATGCTTCTTGTCAACAAATACTTAAAACCTACCTAAGCATTTGAGTAAGTACCACCATTTGGCTATTAGCCCACCAAAAAATTGAGCTTATATACACAAAACTGAAGTCATAAAGAGTACACAGAGCTAAAGCACACGATGGGAGGCACAATACAAAGAAATGAAGAATCAGGTTTCAATTCCACAGGTCTCTTGGAGTAAGTGGCCATAGCTAAATAAAAAGATAATCTTGTCTAGCCAGCCCTCATTAAATGTTTAAAGATAAATGCCTGACCAGACATTTGTATCTGCACATATACAATAATCCCTTCCTACATAGCTCAGAGTTAAGAAACAACCAGAATAATGTTCCGTCATTTCTACCCTCAGTTTGTATTCGTAAGTGTTTATGTTTATCCATTCATTCCCCGCAAACTGTTTTCAACTGAACCAAAGACATTTTGAAAAGTTCTGTTTGTCCTCAACTTACAGCTTGTCCATTGGCTTCATAAAGTGGGCATTTTTGCTTGATCTTGGCCAGTTCCATATTTACTTGCTTGCTGACCACAGCCATGGGATTCCCTCCTAGAAAAAAACTCAAACAATTAAATTCAACACCCCTATGAAGACAGAATGAAAACCTCAAAGTAAAAATATTTTTACCTCAAGAATGCTGAACATTTATGGTATATGACTTATTTCTCAAAAAAAAAAGTGCTCAAAGTAAAAATATGTAAGATAACCATGAAGAATGCCAAACATTACCTATAATCTCACTAATTAATGTTTTATTACAGATCTTTCTAGATTGTAAGTGTATAAAATTACAGCCATAAACACACAAAAGGGTCATAACACATGTATTGTTTTATAATCTCTTTTCTTTTTTTGAGACAGAGTCTCCCTCTGTCACCTGGACTAGAGTGCTATGGCGTCAGCCTAGCTCAAAGCAACCTCAAATTCCCGGGCTCAAGCGATCCTCCTGCCTCAGCCTCCTGAGTGGCCAGGACTACAGGCATGTGATGCCACACCCAGCCAATATTTCTATTTTTAGTAGAGACAGGGTCTCACTCTTGCTCAGGCTGGTTGGTCTCGAACTCCTCACCTCAAGCGATCCTCCTTCCTCAGTCTCCCAGAGTGCTAGGATTACAGGCATGAGCCACTGCGCCCAGCCTAGAATCTTTTTTCAACTTAGCGATATACTGTAGACATCGCTTTATGTTAACATCGAGCTACACAATTTTTAGTGGCTGAATAGTTCTCACTGTATAATAATTTAATCTTCTAATCTGTGGTTTCTAATGTTCCACTATTATAAACAACGCCACACTAAAAATGCTTCAAACACAATACTGTCCACTTGTCTATTTTCTTAGGATAATTTCCTAAAACTGGAAAAATATTACCCTAGGTCAAAAGATACATAAATTTTGCATATACTGATTATATCCTTTCAGGAAGACTATTTGGCAATTTACCTCTCGCTAACAAGAATACACTAAACCAATATATTTCAAAACTTCATCTATAATTTTAAACTGTAAATTTTAACAATTTTATGAGTCTTAGATTATGCATTACAGCACAAAACTAAGAACTACTTACCAAGACCTGTTACCACCATGGCTCCAAGATCAGCTACATAGTTTCCCTTGCGAAATGTAGCAACCCGTCCACCAACACGGTCCTGTTTTTCAGAAATTAAATGGTGGAAATGATTAGTTCTGTTTTACCCACAGACCTGGCATAATACCACACCATGGCTCTTTTATAATTCAGAAAGAAAAGTGTAGCATTTACATGGAGTACAATCAACAGCAGTGTGGGCACAAAGGGCAAATGAAGTTTAACTCGAAGACTATTTGAGGGAGAGACAGGTAACAAATGACATATAAGAGGTACAGAATCAAATGATGTGATATAAAAGAATCTAACAGCCAGAAGACATATTCAGTCCCAGGTACTATTATCTCTCTACCTAGCTGTCTATAATATCTTTTATTGTTCAGGATGAACGAGGGCCACCTACAAAGAAAACGTTTGTTCATAAATTCTAACATTATTTAAATATCGACTTTCTCCCACTATGATCTGACTCTTGCCCCTCAATCCTCAAAGTTAGCTGTGAATAATTTGATAGATGACTTCTCTGACAAACAGTTCTCCAGTGCAGCCCTATAAGGGGCAAAGAGCCTACTGAACAGAAACTGTTACAGTAAATTTCATCCCTGAATAGGCCCAGGTTTATCTCTGCTGACTAGGGATTTTCAAGTATGAGAAAACCTTACTGAGCTGTAGTAATAATTCAGTAATTATGGATAATATGAGCATACTCTATAAACTCCAAATAAACAAACAAAATAGCAAAACAAAACAAAAATGTATACACTAAATTATAAACTCTACATAGGAAGAGATCATGATGATCCCATAATTCTTTATTGTATTTTTAGTACATAGTACACACAAATGTTTTCTGAATTAATGAATAAAATATTATTTTTAGTAACAGACTATATCAGCAAAATATTTGACTTCCCCACCCCATACTCTATTTAAAAAAAATATTTTTAAAAATTAGTAGTTTAGGCTGGGCATAGTGGCTCACCCCTGTAAACCCAGCACTTTGGAAGGCTGAAGTAGGAGGACTGCTTGAGGCCAGGAGCTCAAGATCAGCCTGGGTAACACAGCAAGACTCCATCTCCACAAAAAAATTAAAAAATTAGCTGGGCATATTGGTGTGTACCTGTAGTGCCAGCTACTCCAGAGACTGAGATTGAGAAAGGAGGATTGCTTGTGCCCAGGAGTCTGAGGTTGCAGCAAGCTATGACTGCACCACAGCCTCTAGCCTGGGCAACAGTGAGACCCTTTCTCTTAAAAACAAACAAACAAAAAAAGCTATTTGTATTGACCTGCATACAACATTTTGAAAACTTTTATAAAATTTTAGATAGTCTAGGTTACCTCAGAAGTGTTTTTTAAATGATGGAAGTCAGGGAGGCTTTTAAGCCACTGGAAGATAATTAGTTTTCAAAAATTATTCATGAAAATAATCTGAATAGTAGCATCCTTATATGATGTCCTTTTTTCCTAACTGTGTGCCATTATCCCTTTCTCCTCCAAGTTTCCATTTCTCTCTCCAGGACAATAAGAAGAGAACCATTATCTTGGCTTCTAAAAGAGGGCTCCTCTCTGAGAAGCAACTTCTTTTCCTTGAATATAATAAGAAATTACTCTGTTCCACCACCGAAAATAACTACCTCCTACAAAGGATATGTCTGTGAAGGCTCCAAATTTGAGAGCTAAATGCAAGAAACAAGGACCTGAAAATATCCATCAAAAGAATATATGAATTACTTACTGAGCACTTTCCAAGGCTTTACCATCAAAAATGCTTTATCCAATATAAATAATACTATAATCAATTTTGCTTAGTGGTATGATTCCTTAATTTGCAAGAGATAATTCCCTTACCATATTTCCATTAGGTCAGGCTTCTTAAACCCAAAATAAAATTCTTACCCTGGCTTCCAGAAGTGTGACATCCATTCCAAAACTTTGTAATTGTCGAGCTGCTGCCAAGCCTGAGACACCAGAGCCTATAATAATTACCTTTCCTGTCTTTTTAGCTAAAAGCAAAAAATGAACAAAAATTAGAATATTTGGTTGCAAGTGTCAGAGTTTGTATTTATAGTTTTTTCTCATGCAAACCTCTAGGTTTTCAACATGTTATAATGTCTTACAAAGTAAATAATTCAGATAGTTATTTTCAAAATACGAAAACTATCTGAAAATAAATCAATACCTGAAACTTATAAATTTTAATTCAATGTTGAACATCTATAAATCAAACACACTATCTCAAGATTTACTTTCTCATTACCTCAGTCATGTGGTATCTGTGGTCCTTAAATTATTAATAATCTGCTTCATTTACCTTATAATTGTACTAGGATATATTCTGGGTGTAAGCCATTTCCTTTAACCTCTACTTCTGTAGTCTTAAGTCAGTATCCCTTTGAAAAAGTATTAAAGTATTAAAAATAAATGTATTAATTCTCAAAACAGCCCTATCTCCTGGATCCCTGGCAGACATTATCCACCTAAACACCATAAAAGGGGTGATTAGTGTTTATGAAAAAAAATTTTCTTAAATAAAAAATGCAACCATTAGCAGCCTGAAGAACTGGTCAATTAAAGAAAAACTTCAAATCTCCTACTTGCAAAACTGACTTCTCTCATTTTTAACAAATTTATTTTTTTAAATTGGAAATCCAGTATCTTTTACTAAGTAGCTATCAAACCAAAAATTAAACAAAATGCACATTAAGAGATTTTATTTTCAATTTGACTTGGGAATATTTTGATTTTAAATATAAATTTACAAATCAAAATAAAATGCTAACATAACAGCATCATGGATATAAAAAACAGTCTTGGAATCGTAATTTAAAACCAATTCATTGGCCAGGTAGGTCCTTACTTGGTAGGGGTTTTATCCTCTTATAGATGCCGAAGTTGATAAGACCATGACGCTCTAAGTAACTGTGAACTCGGTGGACAAGCACAGTATCACCTATAGAATAAGTGGTTTAAAAACATGTTTATATTTTCAGCGGTTTAAACAGAAAACTCTTCTACCTCTTCTATTTCTCTATTATTAAATCATTCAACACATCTTTTCCATAAGCTTCAGGTCATGTGACTCTTAGAAAAGTGATTCTTAGAACTATTAGTCTGTGGGATCAAAATACGTATCAC
>RJWJ010034992.1:0-16926 GCA_004363605.1 Indri indri | reverse complement strand
GAATTTTAAGGTCAAATTTGGAGATAATGCATTCATACAAAGAAAAAGATAACGAATGATACAAGATAGCAGTAATAAGGATGACAGTTTTTATTTTCAGTCTGCCTACCACCTGAAATGTAGTCCTAGGTATTTTTAAAATATTATATTGTTCAATCCTCATATCTAACTTTTAAAAAAAAACCTGTATATTCCAATAATGCAGTTGAAGAAACAAGCTTGAAGAGTTATGTAATCTGCCTAAAGCTCTATTACTAGAAGAGATAGAGCCAAATTTCAAAACTAAGTCTGTTGGATGCAGTCCCACTTTTTTTGCTCACCAAACCATGAGAAGTATTTACAGTAAATGCTGACATTAAAGGAATAAGAGAGACAGGTTGGTTACTTAGGCCTGAATTGAGCCCTTACAAATAAATAGGAGACAGATACAGATGACATTCAAGGTGGAGCTAAACTTGAGCAAAAATATGAAACCCCACTGTGAGTTCGCTGCAGCTCCTTGGGGTATCTCACCACAGAGTTGGAGAGCCTTCGGATTTGTAATCAAAGACCAAGCAAAGAGCCTCAATATTAAGCATTGATATAGATCAAGGTCAAGTTATAGACACATGCATTAATTTGGTGATAGCAAAGCTGACTGGCAGGGGACATTATGCTGGAAATATTTTGCAAGTCTTGGTTGTGGAGTCAAAAAAAATGGAGAAAAAAATATGTATAAATGCTCCTGCTTTCTGTCCCTTCCTTTGCTGTGTATTTATTGTTTTGCTTTTGTTCTAACTAAAGGATATTTGTAGGACTCTGGGGAAGTCACTTCAACCTATTGGCTTTAAAAATACTTACCTAAACAATGAAAGGTTTGGACTGAAAGATCTCTAAGTGTCCTTCTAGATGCGCATTAAATGATGTTTTGCTTAGAGGGTGTTTAATAAATAATTATTGAATAATGTTTTATAAATAATTCTTGAATAAATGGGCTCCTATTTCCCACAAGGGAATACATTATAACCTCATAAATGTAGGACATTGAAGCAAGTATGGGGAGACTTCAAATAATCATGACTGTGTTTCAGATTATTGGAATTATTTTACCTTTCGATGAGCAAAATAAATTAGAGAAGGAGAAAGGTCAATTATAGAACGGTGAAATTTCATAACCAATAGGGACAAATGAGCAACCAAAACAGCACTCATTTCACAATAGGCATTTTTCCTTTTGCAGATTCAGGGATTTTTCTGGGCAAATCTGCTCCTACCAGTAGTGAATGCCACTCAAAAAAAAAAAAAAGACATTATATGATTGACAGCATAAGAAAAGATGCTGATGAATTATTCACCAAAGCACTGAGATTCATAGTCTATAATGAAACAATTTACAATTAAAGAAATTATAAGAGTCAAAGTCTCCTTCCTGAAGTATAAACCCACCTCTGTAGCTAAAACTCAAAAGCTAAAGTGAAATGAAAAAAAAATCACAGTAATGCCACGAATTTAACCTCTGAGAACAGAGCTGACAACTCAAGGACTTGAGTAGAATTTTCACCAAAGATAATGCTGTTCCTAAAATGGTCTCACAGAGAGATTCCAGTACTCTTTGAGCATGGTTTCAAGAGATTTTTAAGTTAATAGAGAAAACATTTCTTAGGGAAAAAAAAGAATTCTGGTTGTATCATAATCGCAGCAAAATTTTTATAATCAAATATCACAATTGAAATGGAAAAACTGAGTCAGTGAGAAAATTTAGTATTGTATTTTTAATAATGTCAAAGACTCTTGGGTGTCGCTCAGTCCCTAAATGGTGGGCTAGCAGAGGCTCATTGAGTATGCTTTCCAAATGTGAGCTCTTAGATCAACTAGAATAACTTCGATACTTCTATCATTGGTTAAGAAAAATATTGAACAACAGAATGCATTTTCACAGACTCAAATTCATTTACATTGCTAGAGTATCAACCCAAATGTCATTTCTTATAAAACGGTTCAGTTCATCTTTAAATATGAAAGATGGAAAGTTTATATGATCGTCATTGATAACAGGGATCTAAATTCTTGAAGGCTAACTAGACCTACAAGATTCACATGATATATAGACCAAATATACATGTACAGAGTTGGAGTGAAAATCTCAAGAGTGAAGTAAATCGTAATTAGATTTCTACGTAATTCCTGATGTTTTAAATGATGTACATTTCAGTGAGAACTGTGACTTGGATTTTCTAGCTTAAATACTTTCACAATATCTCTTTAATTACATAAGAGAATTGAATTAAGTCTCCTTTCCCTATAATTAATCTAAAGTCTGCCTTCTTTCATTACTTTATCTACTGATTAACTAATCAGTGTTTGTTACAGAGCAGAATATAATACATAATTGAAACTACACTCTTCCATTCAAAATGGCAAGAAAAACAAAACAAGCAGCACATTCTTTGTCGTGCATGGTTTTGTTTATAGAAGTTGGCTTCCTTTCTGTACTTTATGTAACTGTTACTGAAGCCTTCAACCTTTATGTGATCACATAAGGAAATACCATTTTTCAATTTAATAGAGATATAATTCTATGTTAGCCCTTTCTGATCCAGTAGAAACCTACCAGGTCATATCAGCAATCCAGACCTTCAGGTCTCTATTCCTTTTCCCCAAAACAAGAATCTTAATTCAAAGGTGTTGATAAGCTACTATTTCTAGTTTACCACTTACAAAAGTTAATCTCAAATCATTAGACAAAAATAATAAAAATGATAATATCATGAGTTTTATAGCCCCTACTATGTTCTGGCAGTGGTCTCTACTCTGTAGTGTTGATGTATTTTATATTCACTGTTCATTTAATAGTAAAAAAAAAGAAAAAGCTGAGGGGGTGAGTAACATCACACAACTACATGGTACAGCCAGAAGGTAAACCAGGCACCAGGGCTCAGATTCTAAAATAACCACCGCTTAGCCTGCAATGAGTAACTTCAGACAAATATTAGCATTCAAAGGCCTGGAAACTATACTTTTCACCTTCACAGAAGTATAATTAACTTTTAAGCTGGCATTCTAAGTTAATTTGCTATTATTTATTTTTGAAGGGGAAGAAGTGATCAAGAGTTTTTTGTAACATTATGAGCGTTATAATACATTTTGGCTTCTTATAAATGTTTCAAAACCAGAAAATAAATTTAAAAGTAATTGCAAAGTGTGTGGTTGTGAGAACTTTTGCAAACACTTCATTCTTCAGGTTTTGTTTCTGTGGGCTTTCTAATATAATCAATAGAACAGCTCCTCCATAACTTGAGAAATAATGACAGTTTAAACTAATTCAAACCTGTTTGCATTTTTAGTAGAATGTTTGCCATGTTTTTAATTTAGACTTTCTTTCTGATTAAATATCAATGATTCATATTGGTCATCACTCATTCAAGGGCTCATTTAGAATTCTACTACAGTTTCTATATATTTTCTAGTTTGTATTCTTGGCCTAAGCTATTTCAAATCTAAAGAGAGAAAAAATTATGCAATTGGCCAATGTAAGCTTCATTTCCAGTGTCACATCCAACTATTTCTATTGATATTGGACAAAGAAAACAAGTAGATAAGTAAAAATAGCTACAAAAAAAAATGATTCTGGAGAAATGAAGTTATTCAAGCCAAGGCGACAATAAAGAGAAAAAGCAACCCTACCAAGGAAGAATTTCAATGAAAATGAGTCACATGTTTAACAATAGTCACAGATGATAGGGACAGAACTTGATGGGTGACCAGAATAAGCCTTGCAGACTACATTGTTTAATATTTTTAAGGTTGACTTTTGTTGGAGGAAATAAAGGGGAACCAAAAACATTTAAGGGTTGAAGGTCAGAGGACTGAGAAATAAACACACCCGCATTCATGTAATTCTGATTAGGTGAAATAACATTCTATGCTAACTAGAATTTGCATTAGTTTTGATTTATGATGAATGTTATCAAGCTAGTTCTCCCTAAATGATTTTATGTGCAAGTCACTGAAAATTCCTTGAAATCCCCTGCCCACAAATACCCTCCCCCAATTACAACACAAAAACCCATTTGAAATTAAATACATTTTCCGTTCAGTGGCATTTTTTAAAATTGCTGAATTTATTCTTCCTTATGGAATTCTAGCTGAAACATGTTCTGTTAACCTGCACGTGGGCAGATATTAACAAAAAACTAAATAAGTAATGACTCTGTATTACTCTAAACATTTTTTACATTCTATAATTTAATAAACACTTCTCTTATTGGAGTAAGTAACTCAAAAGACTTTGTCAGTACTTACTAAACTAAGGAGAATGCTAAAGACGTGAGTATACCATGCTGCAATAAGTACTTTTATGATGATTATGGAATATTTTTGTGTGAGCTAGCCAAAAATTGGTCCTTTCATATCTTAAATCCAGTCTAAAATAATTTCAGGAAGAAATTCTAAATGGAATAACCACCAAGAAGACCCTATGCTTACAAAGGAATCTAACTTCCCTGGATATCTGAAAAAATATGTAGGCAGGTCTGCTTGCAGGAATATTACTTAGTTTTGTCATCTGATTTTACTAAAGTCAGAAATGTGACATGGCACTCTCAGTGCAATGAAACATTCTTTATATTTAATTATATAGCCTGTTGGTCAAGTATATGTCCACACTAAAGCATTATTTAATATACAAAGCATTGGTTTTTACTACTGCACATAAATAACCATAAGCAAAATTGCATAAGTAATTAAGTGTGCTATATAGTGACTCACTGTGGCTACATAAATAACCTTTGATTATGCACAAAGTATAAGTACATTTGCCACTTTAGTAACAACAAATGATGCAAAATAGATACGGGAAATCAGAGACCAAATGATTCATTTTTTCTGGTTACAGTATAGAGTATCAATAATTCACATAGATGATACATTAAAACCTTTGTATTTTCTTCCAAAGGAACATTGGGGATGTCTAAGTTTTTATAAACAACATGCAGATAATGACAACTGCCATTCTGATTACAAGCTTAAGAAGCAAAGAAGAGTGGTTTCCTTACTAAAAGCCGTTGATCATTTGCACTTTTCCATGGAGATGGCAGGAATAGATCAGAACTCCCTGGGTACTGATGTTCTTTCTATTTCTGCTTTGTGACCTAACCTCACTAAAGTTAACATTAATACATCCTACTTCTTACTATATTTAAAGAGAGAGAGAGAAAAAAAAAGAGAAGAAACAGACATCATTGGAAGAGTAACAGCAAGAACCAGGGGGCTGAAATAACATGAGATGGAATCTAGGGAAACTATGTTTCCAGTGAGATGATGTTATCTAGTCTGGGAAACAAACGGTCCCCAAACTTAATGGCTTGAAATAACAGCAGCTTCTTTGCTCACGATTCTGTGAGTTGGCACTTAGGGCTGGGCTCAGTTGGGAAGGATTGTCTACTGCTCACCCATGTCCTCGGTCAGGACAGCTAGGATGCCTGGGACCTCTGTCTCCTTGTACTCAGTTTCCAGGATACTAGCCAGAGCTGTTTTGTTCTGTTTAGTTTTGTTATGTTGCAACGGCTGCACCAGAGAACAACCTTGCTTTAGCGAGTCCTTTGCAAGTATCTACTGGCAGTACCTTTGCTAACATCCCATTGGCCAAGCCCAGAGGGAATGTAGGAGGATCACACAAATGCCAGCGTGGAGAGGAGCATGAGTCATCAGGTGCTGTCATAGTAACGATCTACCCCAATACTATAGACCACATTGTCATAGGCTCAGAAGGAGTCAGTGGATGTGACGCCTTTTTAAGACAAGTTTCGAAATTAAGAGTGGGGTAACAAAAGATTGAAAAAATTTTTTAAAAATGGAAGAATCAGAAGAAAATGGGAGGGGCTTACCCAGGGCTAAACATATGCCCTCCTCTTATCAGTAATTGTGTGGGGGAAGAAAGAAAAGAAATTGGTCAATGCCAGAAGAAGCAGCAACATGATGGGAAGATGTGTCAGCTTGTTTGTTTTTTCTTGTTTCTTTTAGGTCGAAGTTATTTCAGCAGTTTTGATGTCTGAGAAGAGTCATTGGAGAGAGAAGGATATAAAAGTTCTGAAAGACAAAGCACAGCTATTCCCTAGGCAAAGACTGGTAGACAGAAAAGAGAAAGCTAATTCCAGTCTCCCTGAGCTCCCAACTGAGTGAGGTGTGAAGAACTGGAAAGTTTATACCTAGGCGTTAATGATTAGACATGGTAATAATGTAGGAAGGTGTTTATCTGCACAGCGATAGACCGGCGGCGCTCAAACAAACTTCCTTGGAAATCTCTCTCTCTCGCCTTACATCTCTTTGTAGCTGTGGAGCTCTCCAAAGCTCTGGGAGAATTACCCGATTCACCACCTGCCATAATTGCATTATCAAGAGCAATGACGCTATAGGGCCCCTGGCTCTCTCGGAGCATGATCTCCAAATGATTTTCGATTTACTGTCTTCCTGATTGAGAGGAAAGGGAACACTTTTTCATAACCCTAGAGTTTAATTCCTGGAAACTTAAACAAAGGTTCTCTGTCTCGAAAAAAGTGTGCGTGTGTGTGTGTGTGTGTGTGTGTGTGTGTATGTGCGCACGCACTCGCAATATTTATGCAGTGGTAGTTGTATGGTCTAAAAAGTCAAGCATCATTTAATTATTAAAAATAAAATGTGATTAATGATTTTTTGCAATATAAATTAATACCTGGGCTTCCCCAGTGTCACATTCATTTGTCTTATCAGACTCTATTGACACTATTGCTAATAAATTATATGACAATCACTGTGCAGTGTTCAGAGAAAATGCAAATAAAATTTCATTCCTATCCCTTGATGAATTAGAATGTTAAAAATAACGTGTTGGTTGATTACTCTCCTGACATAGTGTTTACAGAAACCATTTCCCATGCTGTTGGTGATATGAATAGCTTCAAGAAAAAAAGAAATCTAAATCCTAGCCAAAAGGATTTTGCAAAATCAATAAAATAATATAGTTACAGTTTTTTTTTTTTTTAAATGGAGTGAGTCAGAATAAAGAGAAGAAATTCACTTTGTCACTATGACTTCGGGCAATCTCCCCACCACCACTTTTGTTTCCAAAACTGGATAACCTAAGGAAAGACGCAGTGTACTGTTGCAGAAACAGAAATATCTCATTAAAATTCTCTTTAACAGGAAGTAGCAGGTTACAGTTATAAAAATTCAACCCACCCGGGCAAGGGAGTATTTTTTCACAGATGTTTAAGGTGATCTAAGAACTGCAGTTTGCAGTTTAAGAAATGCCAAGTGGGAGACTAGACAGCAACACTTTTCAGACTTATATATGTACAGGAATTATCTATTGGCCATGTTTTAAAAAACAGTGATTCCTGATCCCTTTATCTCCCTTCCCAAAGGCTCCTGATTTATGAAAATACCTTGAGGTATTAGAATAAAGGTGTTTCTAGGGCAAAACTTTGAGACATATGCATTTAAAAGTGTGTGTGTGTGTGTGTTTGTGTGTGTGTGTGAGAGACAGAGAGAGAGAGATAGTGTGTGTGTATGTGTGGTAAACGTGTCCAAAATCATCTGTTGTCTTCTTTGCAAGTCTGCAGCCTAGAATGTTACCTCTCCAGGTCCCAATGGCTGCACTTGAAGCATCTGCCTCCCTCTCCCCAGAGCTAGCACTGCAGAGAAAGGGTTCCAGTTCACACTCATGGATATTGCTGCACCAATTTAGATGGTGCCAATAGACCTTATTTTAGGTGTCCAGCCTGGTCTTTTACCATTTTCTCTCCTGTGTCCAGTTGCCATTTGGGAGAAGGGAAAATGGAGAGAAAGAGAGAGAGAAATGCCCATGCTGGTCACTGGCATTCTTACTACCTGGACAGGTATACGGAGGAAGGGAGAGAGATGACAGCACTGGCTTCCGATAAGCTTCCACACTGAAGCACTTCTTATAGAGTCACCTTATAGAGTCTTGTAGAGTCTTGTAGAGTCACCACTACGGAAGGCGATGGGAGGAAGAATCTGCATGGACCGCGCACTCAGCAGCATTTAATGTGGCACAGGACTCAGTCCCTAGGAAGCAGAGTGACATTCTTCCTTGGCTAAGGGGTGGAGACGAAGGGATGAGGGATAAAGTAAAATGCCTTAATCTTCACTCAACATTAAGGATGGAATAAAAGGCCAACCATCAAGTGTTCAAGGAACCTCTGTCTCCTGGCTCCCTTCATTCCAGCCCTGTAAGAACTCAGACTTTGCTCAACAATCATAGCATTTATTAAATGACCTTGGGTTTGGTGCTGAAGATGTAAACATGACTGAGGTGCAGGTTCTGATTTGAGGGACCCCAAACTCCAGGATATCATGGAGAAATGAAAGTATAAGTATAAGAATAAAGAAAACTATAAAGCAATAGGGGATCAGGAGAATAAATAATTGTCTGGAGAGTTAAGGAAAATTTCATGGAGGAATTTAACATTTGAGCTGGGGCCTGAGGATGAGAGGCAGGTCCTAGGCACTAAGGGGGAAAGGACACTCTGGGTATAGGGAGCTCGATGAGGAAATGCATGGAAGAGTGGCTGAAGGTGGAGTTTCAGGGCCCTGATGTAGCCGTAGATAAGATGCGGTGCCGGAGAACTACAGCTGCATTCAGTCCCGGACAGAAGAGTGACGCCATCAAGAGATTAATTAAATGAATCAATATTTAATAATCCTTAGAGGAGGTGTTTGTTAAGTAATAAAATAAAATAACATAAATACTTTGTAAACATGCCAGAATGGAAGTTTATCTTATCTTTTATTCCTTCTTGTTTTTATACCTGGATCTTTGAGCACACCACACACACACACACACACACACACACGCAGACACACACACAAACACACACATTAATTCTCTTAATTCACTGAAAGCTGATTTCTTTAAATAGTGTATCCAGTAACTCTTACTGATACCACCTATGAAAGTCCTTCACAGGAGGCAGTTGAAAATGATATGGAGTGACATTGAGTCTTTACTGTCTTCGTGGGTTTTGAGCCCATTTCATTGTGAACTTAATAATTTAGCAGGGATTCAATAGTCACCACCCTGAAAAGTTAATCAAGAAAAAATTCCTCAAATCAGTTAACAATTTCATTCTGTTTGTCATAGGAATGGACAATTGGTGGACACAAAATAGAAATAAATACTTTGTTAATGTCTGTTCTGATGAATTTGATTAAATTGGTCCAGGTCTAATTAAAAGGCATGCAATTAAAAGAGATTTCTGCAACTTAAAAATATGTGTATTGAAATGCATCATATACTTGAGGACTAACTGCCTTTAGAGAAATTTAGAACTATCTGGTTTATCTCTAAGCTTTAAACTGTAAACTGCAAAAGAATATCTAGGTACATTTATATGTATGGATGTATGAATGTGTGTGTGTGTATAAATAAAACTATACACACATAGCTCTAGATGTGTGTGTGTGTACACATGTATGTATTTCTATCAGTTATTGTTTCTAGGTCCTTCCAGTGGAAAAGCTATAAAATATGTACAAGACTATGTGTATTATGTATGTCTACATGACACATACAATGACATCCTATTAGCAATGATCACATCTAATGCCCAAATCTTAGGGTTTTGTTTTGTTGTGGTTTTTTGCTGTTGTTTGGTTTGGTTTTGTTTTCAATTAATAGACTTTCTTGTAGCATTTTTTTAGGTTTACAGTTTTAAGTTAACAGCTCAGAAGTCCCTTATGTCCTCTCCCACCCCCCTCAAATATTTTCCCCTATTATTAGCATCTTTTGTTAGTGTGGTACATTTGTTAAAATCGATAAGCCAATATTGACACATAATTATTATGTGAAGGCCATAGTTTACGGTCTTGGTGTTATACATTCTATGGGTACTGACAAACATATAATGTCACATGTCCATCATCACAGTACCACACAGAGTAGTTTCGCTGCCCTGAAAGTCCCCTGTGCTCCACCTGTTCATTCCCCACCCCACCCCACTGCTGACCCTTTTACTTTCTCCATAGTTTTGTGTTTCACCCGGATATTTGCAGTGGCCTGGATGTCTCAGCATTTTTTCCACTGTGTTGCAGATTTCTTGTTAACCTCCTCTTACATATCCCAGCCCCATTCAGTCCCTCTCAATCTCAACTATTTATGACCACATACATGGCCTGGAAATTTCACAGTCGTGGGTATTATGGCCTTAGCTTGAAAATTTTTTATTGTACTGGATCTTTGGTATTTTATTTTAATTTTAGTTCTTTATCCGCAAATCATAGTTGTATATATTTATGGGGTACAATGCGCTGGATCGATCTATGTATACAATGTGGTGTGATTAAATCAAGCTACTTAACATGTCCATTACCTCACCTATCTATCATGTTTTTATGGTGAGACATTTGAATTTTACTCTTTTTGTTATTTTGAAATATATAATTGATTTTTATTGACTTTAGTCACCCTGGTGAGCAATAAATCTCAAAAACTCTTCCTCCTGTCTATCTGAAACTTTGTACCCTTTGATCAAAAACTCTCCATTCCCTCCCTCCCCACCCCACACCCAGCCTCTGGTAACCATAGTTCTACTCTCTACTTCAATAGTTCAACTTTATTAGTTTCCACAAATAAGTGAGATCATGTAGTTTTTGTCCTTTTTGCCTGGCTTATTTTACTTAGCATAATGTTCTCCAGATTCATCCCTATTTTTGCAGATGACAGGATCCCCCCCTTTTGTAAAACTACTAGAAGAAAACATAGGGGGAAACCCCATGACATTGGTCTGGGCAATGATTTTTTTTTTTATATGATTCTGAAAATGAAGGCAACAAAAGCAAAAATAGACAAATGGGATGGAATCAAATTTAAAATATTCTGCACAGCCAAGAAAACAATTAACAAAGTGAAGAGACAACTCACAGAATGAGAGAAAATATTTGCAAACTACATATCTGATAGAGGGTTAATATCCAAAATATATATGGAACACCCAACAGCTAAATAGCAAAACAAAGAAACAAATTAAAAAAAAAAAGAAATAAAAACAAACTAAAAAAAAAAAAAAAACCAAAACAAATAACCTGATTGAAAAATGGGCAGAAAACCTGAACAGACATTTCTCAAAAAAAGACACATGAATGGCAAAATAGATACAGGAAAAAGTACTCAGCATTAGCTGCTAATTGTTGGGGAAATGAAAATTAAAACTCTGAGCTATCACTTCCCACCTGTAAGAACTGCTTTTACCAAAAAGATAAGAAGTGCTGTAGAAGATGTGCTCAAAAGGAAAGTCTTATATATCGTTGGTGGGAAGGTAAATTAGTACGGACCTTATGAATAATGGTATGGAGTTTCCTTAATAAACTAAAAATAGAGTTACCATATGATCCAGTAATCCCACCTCTGGTATATCCAAAAAAAAAAAAAAATGAAATCAATATATCAAAGGGATACCTGTACTCTCATGTTTATTACAGCATTTTTCACAATATTCAAGATATGGAAACAACCTAACTGTCCATCAACAGATGAATGGATAAAGAAATTTGACAAATATACACAGTAGAATGCTATTCAGATCTTGGTTTTTAAGTAACAGTTTCCTATTAAAGGAACCAGGGCTGCTTAGTGAAAGTGTTGATCCCCGAACTAGGACACGGAAAGTATCTGATGAACTTGGAGCATCCTGTATTGCCGCAAAGTATAATAATGTTGGGGGAAAGATCATGCGGGCATGTCTAAAAGACATAGCAGTTGACCTAAAATGGCCAATGGCCAAAGATGAGACAATTTGAGCCATAAAATAAGAAATAATATATTCTATAGAATAATCTATAAAGTAAAATATCTGGGAACCCATAGTGACATAAACAAATGATAGCATAAATGAGAAGAGACAACTCTTACTTGCATAAAAATTACAACTATTAAATGTGAAAGGGATGAAGGAAATTGAAAAAAATTAGACCGCCATAGTAGTAATTTATGCAGGCAAGATCAACTGATTGATGTGAAAATTCGTTTATAGGAAAATAGATGTTTGCACTGACAAAATTATCTCTCCAAGGTACAGATGTATTTGTAATTCCATAAGGAAATACAGTAACATTACGGTGCAGAGACCTGGCTAGTAAAAACACCTTACCCAGACAGCATCTTCACCAAGTGACCAAATTTAACATCACTAATAATAAGACCTATTGACATCGCATAGCCCCGGATAGGTAGCGCCAAGAAAGGAACATCAATTCTATGATTTTCTTGCCAAAAATGTGTAGCCTCAATGTAATCATGAGTGAACATCAGACAAACTCCAATTGAAAGACATTTTGTAAAATAACTGATCTGTACTCTTAAATAAAAGAGTCAGGGGTCATAACAGATAAGGAAGAATGAAAAATTCTCACAGGTTGTAGGAAACTGAGGAAACATAACAATTAAATTTAATGTGGTATTCTGGATAGGATTGTGGAACAACCAACAATAGCAAAAGGACATTAGTAGAAAATTAGTGAAATCCAAATAAAGTCTGTAGCTTAGTTAGCAGTGTTGTAGAAAGATTCATTTAATGGTTTTGCCAACTTTGCCATAACTGATAAAAGTCTTTTTATAAGAAATTGAAAACATATCTATGATATATTATAAAGGGAAAAAAGCAAGTTGTAGAATAATGTGTATATTAGGATCCCATTTCTTTTAAAAACAGAAAAAAAGATACTTCTATATTAGACAGGAAAATTTATTGAAGAATAGACATGAAAATGTTAACAAATTGAAACCTATGGGAAGTAAGAAATTATAAGAAGGAGGTAGAGAATATTAACATCTTTCTATATACTGTATTTTCGTTTTTTTTAAACAAGAAGCAGGTTTTATTTCTAAACTTTAAAATAATAAAAATACTTATCTTCATGAACTCAACAATAAACCATATAGTAATTCTGTACTTATTGAAAACATTGGCTATGAATGAGAATAAAATAAGTAATGAAAGTAAATAGCAAGTCCAGAGCAGATCCAAATAGAACTGAGCATGAAATAAGTTTATCATTTTAATTCTGTGTAAAAGAAATTTCTATTCAATGAATCGGGTTGATACATTGGGTCAAATGTGTGAAAAGGCTTAGGTGAAATCTACAACTTCTGTGTTTAGCAAAATAAATTTCACGGTAGCAACTATATGAAAATGTGTTCACTTTTACTATCAATTTAATACATACTATTTATTAATTTATAAATATTAATATAAAAGTTGATTATAAAGGCTGAAGTTGGAGGAGAAATATCCAACCCTTAGAGGTTGGGTCAAACAAATTCTACATCAAACAATGGAATATTATGTAGCCATTTAGAGTTGATGAATTAGAGGATTTTTTTCTCTTTGTCTCTGTATTCTTAAATTTTTTCACATTGATACACATTCTTTTCTGCAAAACCTGTAATCTTTTCGAAGAACCAAACTTTTGTTTTGTTGATCATGTGTATTGCTTTTAGGTTAACATTTCATTTAGTTCTGTTCTGAGCTTTGCTGCAAAACATGTAATAAGGAAATCACAAAAATGCAGGTAAAATAAATTTGGGGGTACTTCAAAAATTAAACTTCTCTGGAAGAAAAGCTCTACAGTTTACATTTTGTTCTATGACAAGTAAAATGTTAGAATTTTAATGTATTTAATTTGCTTCTTTTCACATAAGTAACCTGAAGTTGGCTTTATTGGCCTATAACTTCAAACATTTCCTTCCCACAATTAAGTAATGTTTGTGCTTGCTATTAAAATTCTACATGGACGTTTAGACTATAGCTAAGCAGGAAAAAAAACTTACATTTTTCTGCATTAAAAGCCTTTTTAAGTACATGTGCTAAAGTCAGGTTAAAATGTTTCTTGCATGGGAAATAGCATAGAAAGGTTTTTTCCCCCCATTAAGTTAATGCCACAGTACATTTTGATAAATATAAAATGAAATAATTGCAAATTTGATATATTTAATGTGAATTCTTGCGAAGGGGTTAATTTATGGCCAGCAATATTTTTTTAAACACAAATATTGCTTTCTTCCTCAAGCTAGTGAGAACTTTAAGGCATGTAACATTGAACAGCCCAAAGTCTAATAACTTTTATTCCCTCTGAAATGGAAAAAGAGAATTATTTTTATTCCGAAGCAAATGATGAAGACACTGTTTACATGTCTTTGGTTGGCTTGCTCATCTCTCTTGACAACGAATGTATAATTTACAAGAATAATTTGCCCTTAAAATCATCTGGCCACACAAATCTGTATTTTTCTCCATGTAATTCTCTTTTCCTGGTGTTAGATTTATTGACTTTGTAACAAGAGGTTTGCTCTATTTCCATGGACACAATCACACAATCATCCACAAAGATACAAATGCTTAAAGTAACAAGACAGAAGAGACCCGGATGGAGGTCTGGGTTAGCTGTGGACAGTGAGGATTCAGACATGATGGACTGGAGCAGAGTTACTTCCCAGTATGAGAGTCTTACCTCTTTTCCCCCCTCTACAGCTATGGAGAGTGAAGAATCCACTCTTTTATCTGTGGTCTGATGATGGTTTAAGGTTTTACTGAGGATGTGGTCAGGCAATAGTAATCTGCATCCCACTCACACAACATAGCACTAAAATCTTTATAATTAACTGCGTATGATTTAGCAGGGTCATTTAGAAAGATGATTCATCTGCCGTAGGTGTAAACTAGCTCGCTAAACCTAAAGCTTATGGGGAAAGAAAAAATAGAATACTTGCTTGATTTCACTTTAGGCTAATAGCCAGGTGACTCAGAGTCCTTAAGAGCCCTGATGCAGGCTTCATTTCTCAGCACTGATAGCTGCTGGAGTTTCTTGCCAAACGATTCATCTTGCCACATCTCAGCTTTGTAAAACTCCAAAATGAGCCTTTACCAGGGGGTCTAGGGATTGTGCTACTTTTACGTCTATGCTCCAAAGTACTAATATTTTTCTTCATTCTTTGAATTTGAGTGTGTTTTTATACACAGGGTTTTTTCCTTCCCAATGCAATTGTACATTTTGACAAAATTGTGCAGTGGGCACTGCTTTTCTTAGATACCTTTCTATCTGCTTGCAGACTGGTCATGCCCCTTCTTCTTACGCTGGCTGAGCCCTGGCAGCTCAGAGAATTCCATTACAACAGACTCTCTCTCTGGGAAGTTCCTGAACTCTGCAAAAATCTTTACCCTTTTCTCTTTAAACTCTGCTTTCAGTAGGCTGCCAGTTAGAAAGGACCTAAAAATCTCATCCTCTAAATGGTTAGTAGCTCACAGTAGCTCACTTTATTCTCCTCGGGAGATCTTGCTTTGTAAAAGAGAATGGATTGTTGACTTTAGGCAGTGTTCTACAACTAAGGGCAGCAGAATCTCCTGGAATGAATTTTTAGAAATGCAGGTTCCCAGGGTACCACGCTAAGAATGTACACTCTCAAGAATTTTCCAAGATTGAGACTGGAACATGACAACTATTTTCTGGAGGGAATCAAGCACTTGTGACTTCACCATGCTCAGCTTCAGAGTTAGGGTTAAGGCAAAAGGGCTCTTTTGTATCCCTTATGTATTTTCCACTATACCTCCTAAAGAGATTTGGTATGTAAAGTAAATATCATATGAGCGTTATAATTTGGCCCTGGGCCAAATTCCAAGAAGAATAGAGTCAAATAATGGCAATATTTATCCATTGCAACCTCTGAGATAAACTATACCCTTGGTCAGTTCAGCATCAAATGTTAGAACATTCCATCGAATGTATATTGCAAAGCAGCTAAATCTCTTATTTGGAGGGGATTACATTCGCTTCATCAGCGAGGTGACACTCTTTTTGATACCACTGATTTTCCACACAGTCTAGCATCCAGTAGTTTCACATTTTTTTTAACTTATTACAAAACCTTTAATTGCTTTTTTTTAATTCCAAAGTAATATGTGTTTGTTACAGCAAACTTAGAAAATGCAATGGAATGAATTCCGCTCTTTGCATTACCACTATTAACATTTTAATGACTATCCCTTCATTGATCCATGTATTTCTTCATCCAGCCATTCAGAAAACAGTCCAGGAACTGTTCTAAGCTGTGTGAACAAGCGACATGAAGTTCCTATACTCAAGATAGCATTACAGTGGCACACGAGTTCAGATAAAAATGAAACACGTAAATTCTATGAAAATGCTGAACATGATTAATAGGACTAAGATGTCCTGCAGGAGTGCTACTTTAGATTGGAGGGTAAGGGAAGACCTTTGCGAGAAGGTAGCATTTGAGCTGATATGGGAATGAGAAGAAGGAACCTCTTCTGCAATGCTTTGGGGAACCAAAATCCACATAGAGGGACTGGCTATGCAAAAGCCTAGGGTGGGAATAAACTTTACATATTTGAGGAATAGAAGGAAGGTCATTTTGACTGGAAAATGAGTAAGGATATGGAGATTGATAGCTGAGGAGGGAGAAGTAATTAGGACTAAGCCATGCAGAGTTGTACTTCCAATATGGGAGCCACTAGCCATGTGTAGCTACTGAGCACTTGAAATCAAGGTAGTCTGAATTGAGATACACCGTAGGTATAAAACACAAATATACACTGGATTTTGAAGATCTAGTGTAAAAAAGAATATAGCATGTTTCAATAAGTTTTATATTGATTATATATTGAAATGGCAATTTGGGGATACATTGGAATAAGTTTAAAATATTTTTGCTTTCAATTCACCTGTTTTACTTTGTCTTAGTTAGTAGAAAATTTTAAATTACATATGTGGCCTACATTGTATTTTTAAGGACCACATCAATATAGAGTCTCTTATGTCATGGTCAGAAGTCTCAGTTTGTTTTAAGCAGAATGAGAAGTATTTAAAAGAGTATGAGGAGGTGTTACAATATGACTCACCCTTTAATGATATTATACTGCTGCTGTGTAGAGAAAAGAT
>RJWJ010034991.1:0-16921 GCA_004363605.1 Indri indri | reverse complement strand
ACAGAGGTTGCACTAGTTTGCAGTCCCACCAGCAGTGTATGAGTGTTCCCATCTCTCTGCATCTATGCCATCATTTATTGTTTTGGGACTTTTTGATAAAGGCCAGCCTCACTGGAGATAAGTGATATCTCATTGTGGTTTTGATTTGCATTTCCCTGATAATTAGAGATGTTGAGCATTTTTTCATATGTTTTTTGGCCATTATTCTGTCTTCTTTTGAAAAGTTTCTGTTCATGTCCTTTGCCCACTTTTTGATAGAGTCGTTTGATTTTTTCTTGTTGATTTTCCCGAGTTCTAAGTAGATCCTAGTTATCAACCCTTTATTGGATTTGTAGCATGCAAAAATTTTCTCCCATTCTGTAGGTTGTCTGTTTGCTCTTGTGACAGTTTCTTTGGCTGTGCAGAAGTTTTAAATTTGATCAGGTCCCATTTATTGATTTTTTTGTTGCTGTGATTGCCTTTGGGGTCTTCTTCATAAATTCTTTGCCTAGGCCAATGTCTAGAAGAGTATTTCCAACATTTTCCTCTAGAATTCTAACAGTTTCACTCCTTGGGTTTAAATCTGTTACCCAGCATGAGTTGATTTTTGTGAGAGGTGAAAGGTGTGGATCCTGATTCAGTATTCTGCATGTGGCTATCCAGTTTTCCCAGCACCACTTATTGAATAAGGATTATTTTCCCCAGTGTATGTTTTGTCTGCTTTGTTAAAGATTGGATGGCTATATGAGGATCGTTTTATATCTGGGTTCTCAGTTCTGTTCCACTGGTCAATGGCTCTATTTTTGTGCCAGTACCAAGCTGTTTTGATTACTACAGCCTTATAATAAAGTTTGAAGTTTGGTAAGTTGATACCTCTCATTTTGTTTTCATTGTCTAGAATTGTTTTTGCTATGCAGGGTCTTCTCTGGTTCCATACGAGGCGTAAAATTAATTTTTCTACATCTGTGGAGAATGATGGTGTTTTAATAAGGATTGCATTGAATCTGTAGATCACTTCAACCTCTTTTGATGGCTACTTTTACTATGGCCATCCCTTAAATATGAGTGCTCATTTCTCAGGGATCTGTTCTGAGCCTTTTTCTTGCTACTCTATATACTCTACCTGGGATCTCCCAATGCAAATGGCTTCAGTGACTACCCATCTGTTGATGACTCTCAAATTTATATCTTTATCCCAAGTTCACCTCTACATTCCACACATCCTACTACTTCCTAAATAATTACAGTGGGATGTCTTACTAAAAATCTAAATTATTATACTTCAAATTCCACAATCTTTCTCTTGCAGTGTTGTCTCTTTTAGGAACTGGTGCCTACCATTTTGTTCAAGCATTAGAGAGTCTTTATTTGATCTCTCACCCTCTGCCCTAGCTGATACATAACAGAGTCTTGTGAACTGTCACAGTAAAATCTCTTGAATCCACCTTCACTGTCACAAGCCTAGTCCATGCCTCTATTTATCTTTCCCATGGATTGCTGCAAAATATTCCTAAATGACTGTGCTGCCTCTGCTCTTGTTCTCCCATTCCACCCTGCTAGGCTGCACTTGGCAGTAAGAGTCATTTTTTAAACTCCCCTGCTAAAATTATTCAATGGTTTCTCGTTATTATCAATATTAAGCCTAATACATGGCTTTATAGTCCTTATTGTTTAACTCCTGCTTCCCTCCTGAGTCTTGTCTATTACCACTCTGACCCTCAAGCTCTCCTCTCTAGCATTGGATTTTCAGTTCCCAGACATTCTGTGCTTGTTCTCCTCTACAAACCTTTTCACACTGTTTCCTCTACAAAACCACATTAATTCCTCTGTGCTTTTCCTAACCAACTATTCTTTACCCTTCATGTCTCATCTATATGTTAAATCACCCTACAAAGCCTTCCCTGAAATTCAAGCTTACTTAGATACTTTCACTCTCTGTTTACATATTACTCTGTACTTCTGTCTTGGCATTTATCACACTGTATTTAAACTGATTTGTTTGTTTGTTCATTTATTTATTTATTTATTTATTTTTCTGCAGATTCCAAATATTATATTGTGTGAAGATTCAAGTTTTATGAGAAGATTAACAAATTTAACTTTTTTGGCCTTGGCTTGGATTTTAGTATCCTACTGACATCAGGTTTTGCTTGCCCACCATTACCCACTCTGATAATAGCATGATCACAATATTGATTTAGCTTTCTGCTTCTTTTTTTAACAGTGCCTGGTGTATTCAATATTATACTGCCTAAGTAGAATTTCTGTGGACTATAAAGCTAGATCCAAAAATAGTCAGGAAATCGACAGAAGTCTATCAAGAAAGCAACAGAATTTCAATATCATCTTATTCCTCCAAAAAATAAAGTAAATGCTTTGGTACAAATAGCCTGGCCATGGCTTTTAAGAATAGCACATAATACTTGACACAGATGTAAGAGATGATAAAACCTAGAATTGGAAACCATTTCTAGTCAAATAATCAAGAAAGTCAGGAGGTCCTGCTATTGCTGTAAAAACATCTTTATTAAAATATGGATATCTTCAAAGGTCAAAAAAGGCTCAACCATTATTATCTTTCAGAATTATGTAGTCATTTCTATCCTGAGCTTTTTTTTTTGTACTTTTACATGCTACCATTCTTTTTATTTCAAAGTATTATGGTGGTTACGGTGGTACAAATGTTTTTGGTTACACGAACAGCTTTTGCTATGCTTGAGTCAGGGTTAAAAGCATGCCCATCACCCTGATAGTGTTCATTGTACCTGTTAGGCATGTTCTAGCCCATCACCTCCTCCCCCCTCCCTGGCTTGATTTCCATTGAGTTTTACTTCCCTCTATGCACATGTGTGCTCATCAGTTAGTTCTAATTTAATAGTGGGTACATATGGTGTTTGTGTTTCCATTCTTGAGATGATTCACTTAGGAAAATGGTCTCCAGTTCCATCCAAATTGCTGCAAAATGCATTAAGTTATCCTTCTTCATGGCTGAGTAGTATTCCATGGTATACCATATTTTGTTAATACACTCATGAATTGATGGGCATTTGGGTTGATTTCACATCTTTGCTTTTGTGAATTGTGGTTTAAAAAAACATTCAAGTGCAGGTGCCTTTTTGATAAAATGACTTATCTTTCTTTTATTAAATATCCGGTAGTGGGATTGCTAGATCAAATGGTAGGTCAACTTTTCATTCTTTGAGGACTCTCCATCCATACTGTTTTCCATAGAGATTGTATTAATTTGCAGTCCCACCAACAGTGTATAAGTGTTCCTTTCTCTCTGCATCCATACAAACATCTATTGCTTCTGGACTTTTAAATAAAAGACATTCTGACTGTGGTAAGGTGATATCTCATTGTGGTTTTAATTTACATTTCCCTGATGATGACTGACGTTGAACATTCTTTCATATGTTTATTGGCCATTTGTCTATTGAAAATCTTCTGCTCATGTCATTTGCCCACTTTTCAATGGAGTTATTTGATTTCTTTCTGCTGATTTGCTTGAGTTCTTTGTAGATTCTGATTATTAGTCCTTTATCAGATGTATAGCTTGTGAATATCTTCTCCCATTCTGCAGGTTGTCTATTTGCTCTGTTGATTATTTCCTTGCCTGTGCAGAAGCTTTTTAATTTAATCAAGTCCCATTTATTTACTTTATTGTTGCTGTGATTGCCATTGGGGTCTTCTTCATAAATTATTTGCCTAGGCTAACATCTAGAAGATTTTTTCCAACATTTTCTTCTAGTGTTGTCAGTTTCATGCCTTACATGTAAGTCCTTTATGCATCTTGAATTAATTTTTGTGAGTGGTGAGAGATATGGATCGTGTTTCATTCTTCTGCATGTGACTATCTAATTTTCGCAGCACCATGTATTGAATAGGGCATCTCTTCCCCAGTGTATACTGTTGTCTGCTTTGTCAAAGATCAGTTGGCTGTATGTGGATGGTTCTATATATGTGTTTTGTGTTCTGTTCCATTGTTCTGTGTCTGTATTTTTGCACCAATACCATGCTATCTTGGTTACTACAGCCTTGTAGTATAGTCTGAAATTTCAATGTGATACCTCCTGATTTGTTCCTTTTTCTTAAGATTGCTTTGGCTATATGGGCTCTTTTCTGGTTCTGAATGAAGTGTAGAATTATTTTTTCTATATCTTTGAAATATGACATTGGTATTTTGATGGGATTGCACTGAATCTGTAAATCACTTTGGTGGCATGGACAATATATCAATGTTGATTCTACCGATCCATAAATATGATGTATTTTTCCATTTGTGTCATCTGTGATTTCTTTCCTCAACGTTTCATACTTCTCTTTGTAGAGATATTTCACCTCCCTGGCTAAGTATATTCCTAGGTATTTTATTTTCTTTGTCACAATTGTGAATGGTATTGAGTCTTTGATTTGACTTTCAGCTTGACTGTTGTTGGTGTATAAGAATGCCACAGATTTATGTACATTGATTTTGTAACCTGAGACTTTGCTGAATTTATTTATCAATTCCAAGAGTCTTTTGGTTGAATCTTTGGGGTTTTGTAGATATAAGATCATATCATCTGCAAAAAGCATTAGTTTCCTGATTTGGATATCCTTAATTTTTTTCTCTTGCCTGATTGCTATGTATGTGTGTGTGTGTGTGTGTGGTCTTCACAGGTTAATTGTAAATTGCTTAAAATATTTCTTTTAATCCATTTTTAAAATTTAACATCATTAATTCAATTTCAAGGATTCTCATGAAAGGCAGTAAGTGGAAAACAGGTTTATCTAAATCCAAAACAAATAATCAAATATTCTACTCTTCTGTCAAATAATTTTTCAGTGTGTACTGCTAACTAACCTTTGTCCTTTCAATTGATTCTATACTGCCTTTATTGAGATATTAAATCCAGATTATTTATGACCTTGACTCCATTCCCACTAATGCATTTCATTCCAGGGATTTCCATTTCCTTGGGAATATGTTGAGTGATTGCTTTTCAGAGTCCAAGCTGGAGCATATACATGAGTAACTCCAGGCAAGCAAGCTAATTCAGCAAATATCAGCATAGCTCCCTGAATGACATCAGAAAACAGACATATTCCTTCTCCCTTATTATATTATCTTGAAATCCTACACTGTAACAAATGCCTATACTAAAGGCTTGCGAGAAGAATGGGAATAGCAATGTTTGCTACTTCTGGCTCTTAATATTAAAACTGTGTTTACAGGAAGCCAACTCCAAATGCCTGAACAGTGAGAAAATTCTGTTAAACCAATAGTTTGATTTATTAATTTGTCCACAGTACCCAAATAATCAGTTTCACTGAATTTTATCACTGAATTAACCAATTTCTTACAGAAAGTTCAGGCAATAGGACCACAAGATTTTTTCAACTACAATGTAATAAATTGTTTCTGAGTCATGAAGCAATCTCCTGTAGTTGATCTAATTGAGTAACCTATATAATCCAACCATATCCATTGTGAACATATTCTTTGGAGAAGAATAGAACAGATAGGATTTATAAATCCTCTTGTATCCAATTAGGTAATACACATACACATTGGTGGTGTGTAGAGAGCTTTTCTCTCTGAGAAATAGAGTCATTAATGATTTTATTCCTTCCTATCCCCAACCTATCATAGCCACTGCTTTCCTGTCTATCATATTCTTCATCCTTAAAATGAGAATGATAATAATCTTACAGGGTTGCTGTGAGAATTAAATAAAAGTATGCGACAACTCAGATGGCCTTAACTCTTTGCTTTTTTGTTTTGTTTAGGCCAAAGAAAAATGTCAGGAACAGATTGCCAAGAGACACAGACTGCCTTCACTGAGAGCTTCTGCTTCTAAGTCTGAGTCCAGTCAAAAGTAAGATTTTTTTTGAGTAACACATAAATAATATCAAATCCAAAAAAGTATATAGCATATGGAAAGTGATCAGTAACTCATGGTTCCTTCCTTTCCTGTTTTATAAACTTACAGATTTAAAGTTTTCCAAGTACTTTGTAAACTAATATAAGTCTGTCACTTTCTCTAGTTAGTAGAAATGGATGTTTTCCCACTGGGTGTGACTGACACAATGCCCTTGTTTAACACTGGGTCCTAAAACATTGAAGTATACCCCCAATGCACCTTTATTATTAGTTAAGATCCCACTAGTTAAGCGTTTCCATTGCTCCTTATGGCTCCTGTAATTTCCTTTCACATTGAATGATTCTGGCAGCACTGTTTTCCTGTAGTTCTAATCACTATAAGGGGCAATTTACAAAGTCTAATAAATAAACAGCCATTCAGTCATGCTCCTTTCATTCTCATTCCTCTAAATCCAGATAGTAAAAATAATTGATATCTGCTAAATGCTAGAGCAAGAGAAAAAACATGAAAATTTTTTGAGGCAACTTACATAATTCTACAATTATGCAGCCATGAGCAAAAATTTCTAGATCTCACAGAAGACCAGTCTCTATGCAAAGGTTTCGACTTTACTCAATGTTGTGAATATGCTCACAAAATTGCAAATCCTATGGACATACAGGAGTATGAGACAAGTATTGGATTTGGCATACAAGGCTAAGTACTATTGTTGGGAGATAATTCTCCATGGGTTTCTCACTTTTCTGCACATCTTCTGATCAGCAGCATTCAAAATTTTCTCCTAGACCTGCAGTCCCCAACCCCTGAGCTGCAGACTGGTAATGGTCCATGGCCTATTAGGAAATGGGCCACAGAGCAGAAGGTGAGTGGCGGGCAAGCAAGAAAAGCTTCATCTGTATTTACAGCTGCTCCTCATCGCTTGCATCACCACATCACTCTGCCTCCTGTCAGATCAGAGGTAGCATTAGAATTTCATAGGAGTGCGAACTCTACTGTAAACTGCACATGTGAGGGATCCAGATTGCCTGCTCCTTATGAGAATCTAATGCTTAAGAATCTAATGATTGATGATCTGAAATAGCACTGAGGTGGTGATGCTAGCACTAGGGAGTGGCTACAAATACAGATTATCATTAGCAGAGAGGTTTGACTGCACAATTATCATAACACACTTGAATCATCCCAAAACCATCCCCTACCTTGATCCATGGAAAAATTATCTTCCATGAAACTGGTCCCTGATGCCAAAAAGGCTGGGGATTGCTGTTCTAGACTATCTTCTCAAAGATATTTGTATAGCAAACAACTTTGGAAGACGGAGATACTGTCTCTTCTAGGACAGAGGGCAGATTTGTTAGCCGTCCAGGATAATAAAGATAATGTCTTCCTCCAAGTGCAAATGCTGGGGAGGTTAAAATATTTGTGTCTCCTAAGCTCAGGCTTCCTTATCTGTGAAGTACACCACTGCATGTGCAGCAGCCACCTAAAGCACTTCACATTATTTCCATGGTACTTAAAGGGCAACAGGAATAGTTGCAAATATGATCATGGTGCTTCCTGAGCCATTAGTAATGAGTTCCTTTGTTTCTGACCCAGGAAGCTCATGTTCTCTGCCAGTCTCCATAAAACCATGGCAGACAAATTTGTAAGCTTGCAAACAGGATAAAATCTCAGACCTTTCAGAGTTATTTACAATTATGGTATTAAGCATTCATGAAATTCTACAAGATTCAGTTTATTTATTTGTACAAGGCAAATTATAATCATAATTCATATATCTATTTTATAAAACTATTAAAAGATTAAATTAGATAATGGTATTGAAAGTCATTTGTAAACTATAGAGTACTGTATATATTAGATAATCCTTATTGTCATCTCATTTTAACTATTATTAAAAAAATTTTAATTTCCCTTGGCCCCTGACCCACTTCTCACTCTTCAATAGCAGCTGAGTAACTTAAATTGCTACTGGATTTTTTTTAGTTACTAGTTATTAATCTCTTATCTTAATTATTCCAATAGCCTCTCCCCACCTCCATTTTGAGTCCTCAAATTCATTCTCTTCACTATAGTCAGAATGAGCTTTATAAAACATGAATCGGATGATGTTCCTGCTTAAATCTTTAAAGGTTTTCCCTTATCCTTAAAATAAGGCTCAAACTCACAAACTGGCTTACAAGATCCTTTATGATCTGGCCCCTGCTTCTCTCTCCAGCCGCACATTTTCTTGTTACACCCAATGTATTACATTTACCTGATGTATTGAATTAGTTTAAGTTCCTTAAAAGTGGCACATTCTTTTATCTCTGGGACTTGGCATATGCTGTTCCATCTGCCCTGAACTTATTCCAATCTTCCCAGTTCTTATTGATTTATATATCTCCTACTATTTCTTTAGGATTCAACCTAAAAGGAGAAAATAGAGTTATAGAGTCCATTCTTAAATAAATAACACACACAGACAGCCAAACACACACACACACACACACACACACACACACACACACACACACTCGATAAAGAATGAATTGCTCTGGATGTATGCTACTGTTCCTTTCTCTCTGTTGGTGGTGACTTCAGTCATTATGAAGAAAAGTTCCCGCCCCCCCACAGGGGTAACAATTAGGCATAATTCTATTTATTATAGTAGTTTTACTCTGGTTGCATCCAACCAAAAATGATATCAAGGGATGTCTAACCTGAAATCATGAGTTACACCTCCTTTCAGGAGTATTAGTTGTTCTTGGGGAATCAAAGTAAAAAAAAAAAAATCCTCTGTGAAAACTAATTTTTTGAAAAGTAAATGCAATAAGCTCATTAGAGTGAAAAAGTAGTTTTCCACAACAGGATTTACTCTTTGCTGATACTTTCCTAATGTTTTAATATTGTCCTGAAGTATAGCACTCATGACTTCAGCATTTTCAGGAAACCTTAACAAATGAGATTATGCCTGCAGAAAAGTTGCCTAAGAAAATTCTTATGTAACTCCTGTCCCAAAGGATAGACTGTTTTCTTTCTTGTGGGCTTTGTACTCAGATCCTAGTTGTTGATAAAAGACAAAGTAATACTGCTCAAAACCTCTTCAATTTCTGCCAACTTCCCTCCAGCTAAGTTCCCATTAAGAAAGGCCCCATCAGTGTGTTCCATCACATAAGATGACCAACATTTCTTCAGCCTGGATTGTGGGCTGCAGTTACAAATTGTTTAATGAGCCTGAGAATTCAGCACATAGCAAGGAGAAATATTTGACTGGCAAACACTAACATTTCCTACTGAACAAAAGAAAAAATGTTCTCTTTTTGTTTTTCTAGATGAGCACAATCTCAAATCCTGGAATCACATTTGATTACAGATCTAGAGAGAACAAATAATTTATATAACTTCCAGGAATGACTACATCATCTTCCAAAGCTGTTAAGACTAAAAGTAATAACAAAGTAATGGAAGAGGAAGAATAGAATTGTTGGTTATTCAAGGTATTGATTATTTGCACTAATAATAGGGATCACTAGTGCAGAAAATAAAAAACCTACAGATTATGAAATAAACATGCCAGCTACTTCAGGTGTAGCCTAAACTATTAGTAAATAGTTAGGTTAATATAATCACTCAGACATTTATTTATCATTACGTAAGGTTTTGTTTTCCTTACCAAAACAGTCACTAAATAGAAAAATTGAATAAATTACTAGGCAGAAAACTGTACCAAATTAATGATGGTAAAAAATAAAATCCTGGAAAATCAGAATGTAATGGACCTCATCTGTTCACCAGCTAATGCAACAAATGCATCCTTGACTACAGGGGACTGACCTCGTTTTCACTTCAAACTTTTTGAACCTCAGGCCAAATGCCATGGATTCAGTTTAATATACCATTCTTAAACTTACAGTGTTCTAGTTAAAATGTTTAGAATCCTTCCTGTGTCTCAAAATGAAAGGAAGTTCAGGCCCATATGTTTCTGATTAATTTACACTGACTCATTAAAACCTACTTCTTCCTCTTGTGGCACTTTATATACTAAGAGTCCTTGGATTACCTTGATGAGCCAAATTAGCATTTTTTTCCATGTATAAACAGGAAATCCCATTTTTCATGAATAAATAAACCATTAATGATCTCATTGAGAGATGGTCTCGGGTTTAAGTGACATAGGTAATTTCATAAAAGGTGTGATTTTAGAAGTGCATTGCAAATCTCCCCACCTTAATCAATTCCATACCTGGCACCATCCAGTCTCACCACAATACTGTTTACTCTTCCTACTGGACCAGAAAGTCTTATCATCAGTGAATGCATTGTTTCATGAGTTAGACCACAATTGCCCATAGTTAGATTCCAAAGGTCCCTGTTTAAATGGATCATACAGAGCACTATATCAAATTAGTACATTTTTCCCCTTGAAAGTAAAGACAGTGCTGTCTTTAGGCAATGGGCAACAGAAGTCAGATTTTTATTTTCTTAGGCAAGAAGTATGAATATGGTCATGAGTCTACCAGTAAAAGAGAGGCAAGTAAGATAACAACTATGAAAACCAGGCAAACACATTGTGAAGATAAAAGTTTCACGCAGTAAGGTAGATGGCTATAGTGCCAATCTTCTAGTTTCCTTTTTTATAGATAGTTGTTTCTGTGGATTTCAAAGGAAATTTGCATGTGTGCAAACATTAGGGAGTCAACCCTTATTTTGATCATTCACATATTTAATTCTGAAATCATTGTAGCCTTTCTAATCTATTTTTATAAATTTGAATATGTGTGCATGGTGTTCATTTAATATAAAATACAGAGCCAAAGGGAAACTAATTTTACTACTTCTCAAAGAAATCTTAGCAAAGCTGTCATAATCTGCACGATATTATACTGTCTAATGGGTTCACTGCTTTATTAGTCCTACTCAGGTCAGAAGTAACTTGACAACTATCTTTTAAAAATATATTTTATCTTTTTTATGATTGCAAAAGTAAAATAGCACTTAGTAAAATACTCAAATAACACGAATGCAAATCAATAGAAACTGAAAGTTCCTTCCAATTACATCTTATCCCAACCTTGAAATATAAATATTTCCTCCAATTTGATAAAATTCAATTTGAACACTCCTGAACATTTATAAAATGGAAGATTTCTACAAGTGCTCTATGTCATATATATAATTTCCCTAAAAGCATTCAAGGATGCACTGTGTACTGGTGATGTTTATTAAATGAAGAAGTGAATATACAGCATTTTTCCATTGCTTGAGTACATAGTAAATATGTCTATATATGCAGATCATGTAGGTATATAAATAATAAACAGAAAATGTTCTTGTGTGTACACACATTTATATGCACACATGCACCTGTTTGATATAAATAAGCATTTAAATGAATTCAGTTCTTCAGTTAATGAGACATTCTCTCAAACTCTTTCTCTCAGGTGTATCATGCCTCTATACTACACATAAATATTCCAACGACAGAAAAAGTATGACTAGTCTCAATGTTATTTATTATATATGGGCTATTTAAACAGTTTGGGTCAAAATTCAACAACAATTTAAAATCAAACAATTAATTTAAACTATCTTTTATTTAACCAAATTAAATTACTTTCTGGAAGCTAGCTTGGGCAGAAATACTATGTGTATATGTCTGCATACAAGGCCAACTGGTACAACTCTGACTAAAACATGATATACCATTCCCTCTAAAATAGTTCTGTTAGCAAACATATCACTATACATGTGAACTACAAATACCCAACCACTGGCACTATTTAATGAATGAAAAAAATCTCTCCCTCGGTCCCTATTGCAATATCCATTTGGATACATTGATTTATAAATGTCCTTTGCATACACTTATTTCCAGCCTCAGGTCCCAGAAATTCTTATCTCCCTTATTAATCTCTATATTTGTTAGATAAATGTTTCAAATTAAATTGTCAATTGCTCACTCTTTGCTATTTTACTACTAGGAATACAGAAATGAATAAACACATTCCCTGCCCTAAAGGAGCACACAGACTATTGGGAAGACAGAAAAGTAAATAGACCATATAGCTTAATAAGTACTGGAATAGGAAAAAAAAAAAAAGTAGAATGCTATGGGATCACAATGATGGTACATTAACCCAGACTAGGAAGATAGAGATTCAATGAAGACCTAACAAAAGACATCATGAGTTAACTAATTCTTGAATTCCAGAAGAGAATTACAGACATAAGAGTATGTACAAAGGTACAGAAATAAGAAAGATATGACACACTAAAATTGTTATGGCTGTAGCAAGACCATGGCAGAGGTCAGATCATGCAGTGCCTTTTATATCATGCTAAAATGATTGTATTTTACCCTGAAGACATTTAAGCCAGACTTAGTCATATAGTCCTGCTGATCTTGTATAGAATCAGTCATGTGACTCCTGGTCATTTGGGGACTCAACTAGGAGTTTAGTGGTCTACAGGACCTTACCTGAGATGGCTTATTTCTTCTCCATATTGTCCAGCAAGCTAGCCTGGGTTTCCACACACAATGGTACCAGGTTCCCAGACAATGAAAATGGATGCTATAAGGCACTTGGGGTCAAGGTTTGAAAATCGCCCAACATCACTTCCACCAAAGAAAGTCACGAGGCCAGCTGCAATTCAAAGGGTTGGGAAATACACTCTACTTCTTGATGGAAAAAACTGCAAAGACATTTTAGCCATTTGTAATCTGCAACAGTAGGGCATAAGGCCAAGAAAGAAATCAAATTGCCAGTTTTATGACTTCACGGATAGGGACTGATTCCATTCTTTGAGTTAGGGCTTAATGGTAGTAAAGTAGATTTGAGGGAAAGATAAAGTGTTAAATTTTTTTACATGCTTAGTTTGTGGTATCTAGAAAACATCCAGGTGGGAATGTCCAGTAGGGAGTTAGAGATATACACATCTAGAGTGTGAAGGAGACTTCTGAACTGGAAATAGAGACTTAGAAAGCATCAACTTACAAGTGGTAGAGCTGTAGTTGAAACTATAGGAATAAATGAATTGACCACGGGGAGTGCAGAGATTGGGAAAGGAAGAAGATGAACATGGGATTGTGGATAACATCAGTGTTTAATGGGTAGGTGGAAGAAGAAGATCCAAATAAAAAGAGAGAGAAGGAATATATAAAGAAGTAAAAAGAAAATCAGGAGTTTGAAATATCATAGAAACCAAATGAAAAGAATGTTTTAAGATGGCAGGAGTAATCGACAGACTCAAATTCTGTAAGAAGTTAAGTAAGATAAGGATTAAAATGTACTCGTTAGATTTAATAGGTAGGAAGAGGAAAACATGGCTATTTGTGAAGATATTTCTCACTATTGTTTTAGGGATTTCTCAAGGAGACTATAGTCTGGATTACAGAGACCAAATTCTGCCTTACAGAAAAGTCATGGAAACTTTGAGGTTATTCTGATTATGAACCTACCCCACAATACCACTCTAGAGCACAACTCTTTAACACTGCATACAATCATTGCAGCTCCATCCTGTGCATATCCAAAATAGATATTTGGATGAAGTATATTTTAATGAAGCAACATAATGTACCAGGAAGATCTACCAAACACATCTTAGTCACTCGGTGACATGGAAAATAGAATTCCGATATAGTTACTTATGAATCAGACAAATCTTTCTTTGTAAATTTCTACAGGATTCTATTATAAAACAAGAGAAGAGTGAGGAAACGGGAATCAAAACTTGATTTTGGATTATACAAAAACATGGAAAGGAGAAGGAGGGGCAAGATGGCAGACCAGAAGCACCATGTATGCTGCTCTCAAGGAGAGGATCAAAAGTTGCAGGTGGATGCCCACCTATAGACAGGATTTCTTGGAAAGAGCATTGTGAATCATCATATATGTGACAGAGGACATTAAGAGTAATGGAGAAGGTGACAGGATGATCCACTCAGCAAGATCAGAAGGTACCTGGGGGAGGCACCCACTCCTGAATGACAGGAGGAGAGAACCCTGGTGCTCCACAGTACCCCCATGGACACTGTGGCCCAAGCTGTGACAGGGCACCCACCACCACCACAGACCTCCAGACTAATCAGGGAGCTACTGGGAGTCTGCAAAAACACTGCATCAGAGAATGGGCACAGGAGGGACCTGGTGGCTTCCATTCCCAGATTACTGCAAATGATGCCATTCTGAGTTTCAGGTCTGGAGCACCAGGACTACACAGGGCTTGGCTTTGCTGCAGCCACCTCCATATCACTCCAGCTGAGCCAGGGAGGGAGCAGGGAGAACAGACACTCTCATGTACCTGGTGACTGAGATCTAAACATCCCTCTCCTATACGGGGGATTTGAGCAAAATGAGCACCAGTTGAGAAGCCCTGCAATAGCTTCCTCCATGGGACCTGAGTAGGGAGAGAGCCCCAACTGTCTGGTGGCCCAACTCTACAGCCCCACCCTTGCAACCCCCTGGCTGCCACCAGGCTCATAGCTCCACTCTCACCGTTCCTATGCTGCTGCCTAACCCCATAGCTCTGCCCCCAGGCTCCTGTGCTGCTGTCCAACCTTACAGCGACACCCCTGAGGATCCAGAGCTGCAGCCAAGCCCCATAGCCCCAGCTCCAAAGCTCCAGTGCTACCACCTGACCCCAAGGCTCCTATGCTGCCACCAGAACCCATGTCCCCACCCCAGTGGCTACCACTGGCTGCTGGTTGGGAACCACTCCTGTGAGCTAATGCTCTGCCAAGGACCCACTAGCCTCAAGTTGCTACCACACCTGGACCAGGTTGGATAAAACGTCCAAAGCCCTGACACCCATGACCACTGCCTAGATACCCTTGCCCAGCTGCCACTATCATTGCCACATGGAGAACCTGGCAGAGCAATCTTCCAAAATGCCATCCTTCATGGAGAGGAATTCACCCAGCCCCCAATTCAAGCTTCCAATAACAGCCTATGGAACAACACATCACTCTGCACAAAGATCATCAAGAACCAGCTAGTCCAAGCTGGTGATAATCACAGGGGAATGGGACAACACGGAAGAGCTATATTATAGGCTCTCAGTACATCTGCCTCTGCCTTGCCAGGTCAATCTTCCAGAGTAGGTCACAAAATGCCATCTTGGGACCTCTCCTTCTTCTCACTAAGTAGGAGAGTTCCCAGCAAAGGAGAAGAGGTGTGCTGCAAATCTATCTGCCCTGAGCTGAGAGAAGAGGTTTCAGACGAGAAAAAAATAGCAGAAGAACTCTGGTAACATGAATAAACAAGCTAGTTCAACACCCCTAAGGGATCACAATGGATCTACAGCAAGGGACCCCAACCAAAAGGAAATTGTCAAAATGTCAGAAATGGAATTCAGAATATGGATGGAAAATAAGATGAATGAGATTGATGAGAAAGTTGAAAACCAACAAAAAGAAGCCAAAAAATTATTAAAGGACATAAATTTTAAAAAATGAAAAAGTTGCTAAAGAGTTAGGCAACATAAGAAAGGATATAACAGAACACAAAAAATGAAAGAGTCATGCTTGAAGCTCTGACTTGGGTGGGGCAAAGGCAATATATGTAACCTAAACATTTGTACCCCCACAATATGCTAAAATAAAAATAACAAAAAATAATACACGCACACACACACACACACACACACACACACACATATATATATATATATATATATATATATATATATATATATATAAAGTCATTTAGGGAATTTCAAAATACAGCAGAAAGTTTCAACAACAGGCTAGACCAAGCAGAAGAAAGATTGTCAGTGCTCGAATACAAGTCTCTCCAACTAAATCAGTCAGACAAAGATGCACAAAAAGAATAAAGATGAATGAACAATCACTCAGAGAAATATGGGACCATATGAAGTGAACCAATATACAAATTATAGGTATCCCGGAGGAAGAAGAAAAAGCAAAATTCATGGAAAACATATTTGAGGGAATTATTGAGAAAAACTTCCCTGGTATCACCAGACACTCAGATATCCAGATAAAAGATGGTCGTCGAACACCAGGAAGATTCATAGCAAATAGAACACCTCCAAGACACATAGTTATCAACTTGGCCAAAGTCAAAATGAAGGAGAAAATTCTACAAGCAGCAAGAAAAAAGCAACAATTAACCTACAAAGTAAAACCCATCAGTCTAACAGCAGATGTCTCAGTGGAGACCTTACAAGCCAAGGGGATTAAGGCCCCAGTTTTAGTCTTCTTAAACAGAACAACCGCCAGCCAAGAATTTTGTATCCTGAAAAACTACATTTCATAAATGATGGAGAAATAAAAACTCTTTCAGAGAAGCAAACATTAAGGGAATTTGTCACTACTAGACCTGCCCTACAGGAAATAATCAGAACTGCTTTATACATCAAACAACACAATAGATACCAACCAGTGTAAAAACATCTGAAAGTTAAAGCTCACAGATCATATAAAACAAAAACACAAGAGAGAAAACAAAACAAGTTATCATTCAACATGATGAACAGAATAGCATCCCACATGTCAATACTAACACTGAACCTGAACAGTCTTAATGCCCCATTTAAAAAACATAGACTGGCTAAATGGATATGAAACACATCCCAAGCATATGCTATCTTCAAGAAACACATCTAACTCACAAGGATTCACACAGACTCAAGGTAAAGGGATGTAAAAAAAATATTCCATGCAAACGGAAACCAAAAGCAAGCAGGTGTAGCCATTCACATATCAGATAAAAGTCAAAAATGGTTTCAAAAAAAGACAAAGATGGTCATTATATAATGGTAAAGTGAGCAATTCATCAAGAAGACATAACAATCCTAAATATATATGCACCTAACATAGGAGCTCCCAGATTCATAAAGGAAATTCTACTATATCTAAGCAAAGAAATAAACAGTAGCATTGTAATCACTGGAAATTTTAACACCCCACTGACACCGCTGGATAGATCATCAAAGCCAAAAATCAGTAAAGAAACACTGAAATTAAATGGGACTCTAAAACATATGGATCTAACAATCATTTACCAAACATTCTACCATAAAACTAATGAATATACATTCTTCTCATCAGCATATGGGGCATTCTCCAA
>RJWJ010034990.1:0-16903 GCA_004363605.1 Indri indri | reverse complement strand
TGTATCCTGTGAAGATGACGGATTCCAGGGTGTGTCCAGGGTGTCCCTCTTCCAACAGTGACTCGGGTCTGGGCTGCTTCTGTCATGGCACCCCCCACAGATGGTCCTCTGTGAGGTCATCTTCTGGGTCAAATATGGATTATGACAGTTCTAACTTCGACTGAAACTGTCTTGTGGCTTATATGAAAAATGCTAGATTTGCAATGCAAATGTTGATTTAAAATGATGATATTAATATTAGATCGGCGAAACCTAATTAAAAAGCATCATTACATTTCAAACTACCTTTATCAAGTCATTTGATTCTTTAAAAAGAATTGGCGACGCCCTAACCTACTCACTAGGGCCACATTCCACCCTTCCTCCAGTGGGGGACTATGTCTAGGGCACCAACCCAGATCTTGACCACCTGTCTGGCACGAAAGTGATCAATGATCCCAGGCAAGGTGTTTCAGAGAGATATGCTAACACTTCTTTCTGTTGTTCATAAAGAGGCAAGGCACTGAACTGGGGGAAGATATTTGCCACACACATTAACTGATAAAGGATTAGCAACCAAAGGACATAAAGAATGGCCACAAATCAATGTGAAATAACTGAGCAGCTAGATTAGGGGAAGCCTGCAACAGGTATTTCACAGAAGCAGAACCGTGGGTGGCCAACAACGCCCACCAGGAAGCAGGAAAATGCATGCTGAGCCGCAGGGTTCAGGGAGTTCTCCCCTCCTGGGCTGTGTGCATGTTCATTAAGGGACATAGAAGGCCAGGAGGCCTTTCTGATCCAAAGGATGGCACTCAGATGGTGACATTTCCTGTCTTGTATCAAGTTAGTAGAGAAGACATTTTGGGCAAAAAGACCCTTACTTTTCAAATCTCATCGAGTGAGAGACACTACCTCCTTTTCTTGTGAAGGAAGCAGAGGCTGCGTGTTTGGCTAAACGAAGCGCTTCATTTAGCTCAATCCTGGTCTCCACCTAACAACTACTGCAGCCGCGGGTCCCGGGAGCAGCCCCCTGGAGCTGTCACCGTGGTGGGTCCCAGCCTCACTGCAGCCTCAGCCCATGCTGCCTACTGTGATTTCTCACCCCTGCATCTCGTAACCCCATATTCCAGTCGCAGAAAACAATTCGAGCCCTCTAATTAGGCCACAGAGCTTTAAGCTTCTCAACTTTAGCAGATATTTCTCACTCTGCCTGGAATACCCCTTTCCGCCTTGTCATCTGGAAAACCCCTACTCATCCTTCAAGACCCTACTAAAATGTTCTACGACTCATTCACCCAGGCAGTATTAGTGTGGCCCTTCCTCTGTGCTCCTATTGCACATAAAAACAATACCCTTCTATTGCCACACGCATCCTGCTGTGTTGTGACTGTTACACGTGATTCGTTCTCCGCCCCTGACTCTCAAGTGTGAACCCCTGAGCATGGGCTTTGTGTCTCTGCACCTTGGCATCAGGACGGTGCCTGACCTTTGAGGGATGGGTGAATGAATATCCTCTTACACGAAAATGAACATCCACACTCCAAGTATTTTTAGGGTGGTCGGATGACCTGTGAGGCAGCGGGCAAGGCCTGGACAGACTGCAGAGCGGGGTTCCCGACTCTGGGCTGTCATCGGCTGCGCATCGATTCCTCACTGGCAAGGTCACGCACATGCTTAACGAGAACTTTGCAGAAAAGAAAATAGCACAGAGTGTTTCAGCTCGAGCTCTTCATTTTACCTTTCAGATCTCTTAGGAAGCTCTTTTACTTAAGGCACAGAATTTGACATTCCAAGAAGAGCGTTCAGGTTCCTATTAAATCCTAAGTGGATCTGGGAACATAATTACATTCTGGGAGGAAGAGGCAGGTGGACGGTGGTCTCAGGCCTGGTACGTTACAGGTAAGGGCGGCCCCGACACTCTCGTCCCACCTCTTTCCACGGTAACGAGGGAGCCCGTTTCCAACGCAGGTTGTGGAGAGAGGGCAGCAGCTCGGATTCATCGGGGGACACTCCCTGCAAGCTGCCTTTAACTCCACTGGGCGTTGAAACCATCACAGTTCTCATCACGGGGGTTATTCAGTGGCAGAACATTCTCCAATGGCGGTTGTCACATTACATGGACATTCTTTCCAACTCTGCAGGGCGTGGGAGGCAAAGAGGGGACGAACGCCACTCAGAAGTGGAGCATCAGCAGCTAGTGGACACCAGCAGGCTGCTGAGATTTTGGGAAGTGCTGGAGGAGGCAAGCGGGGCAGCGCCCTGCGGCCAGCTGGGAAGGGCTTGTGGTGAAGGTGTCATGCTGCTGTGCTGCTGGGCTCGTCTGGAACAAGTAGCCCAGAGCATCTGAGAACAGATGCACTTTTGGAAAGAGGTGACAGTGAAAGTCCTGAGTCCAGGGCCACTGTTCACAATTCCCCCAGTTGTTCACCGCACAACCCTAGGGGGCGCCATTCACTTAGACTACATGGGGGATGGTGTCCTTGGAGCTGTACCATGCACAGCCTGCAGAATGACATGTAGCTCCGGACTTCTGCGTGCCTAGCTTCGTTGAGGCAGACAAGCTTTCCTGTGCCAGTGGGGTGAACCGCATTTCACTGGGAGCCTGCAGGCCCGAGTGATTATGCTTGGAACCGAGTGACCGACGGGGAGGTGGTGAGCCCAGCAAGGCCAGGCAGAGGCCTCCTGTCTTCCAGGCAACCCAGCGCCAGCTGAATGGCAGGTGGTGATGCAGAGGGTAGTCTCTGAGTCAGAGACCTGGGTTTGAACTGTTCCCCATGGGTCGCCGCAGCAGACACCCCTGGCTTCTGCCTCTCACCAGCTCTGCCCACCGCGACTGCGGCCCAGGGGGAGCCGTCAGCTCACGCCTCAAGAGTGTCCTGCAGGACCTTTTGTTTCCTGCCCAGAAGTAATGCCGGGCCGGAAGCTGGGGCAGATATGCTCTCCTCCAGTTGCACAATTCCGGGGACACACTGCCTGCACCTCACATGCCCCTGTGTTGACATAAATCTGCTTTTCTGTCCCACTCTCCCTGTCCCCGACTCACACTTCTTGGGATCCACTCCAAGTTACCTACTTGTACCTGAGTCTGTCTCAGGCTCTGCTTTGGCGGGGGGCCAGACTCAGAACATTACCTTAGTTACCTGCAACTTACTTATCTATGCCTCAGTTTTCTCAGCTGTGTTATGGGTGTGTGTGTGTGACACTCATAGGCACTTCACGGAGTGGCTGAGGCTGACTGAGGTAACACCTGTAGCACATTTCACACAGGTACAGCCATGGAGAATGTTCCACCCGTGTTATTAAGGTTGGTGCAACAGTAACTGCCATTTTAGCATTGGTGAAATTTGCCTTTGACATAGGAATACATTCTTAAATAAATGTGGTTATGTTATACATCATTTTAATGTGTATTTCTCGCTTTATGTTTTTTTGCTAATGACTTATTACTTGCTGCTGAATTTATATTTATTTTAGACTGTGGAAATGATGTTAGACAAAAAGCAAATTCGATTGATTTTCTTATTCGAGTTCAAAATGGGTAGCAAAGCAGCAGAGACAACTCGCAACATCAACAACACATTTGGCCCAGGAACTGCTCACGAAAGTACAGCACAGTGGTGGTTCAAGAAGTTTTGCAAAGGAGACGAGAGCCTTGAAGATGAGGAGCACAGTGTCCGGCCATCGGAAGTTGACCACGACCAATTGAGAGCAATCACTGAAGCTGATCCTCTTACAACTACATGAGAAGTTGCCGAAGATCTCAACGTCGACCATTCTACAGTCGTTCAGCATTTTAGGCAAATTGGAAAGGTGAGAAAGCTCAATAAGTGGGTGCCTCATGAGCTGACCAAAGATAAAAAAAAAAATCATCATTTTGAATTGTTGTCTTCTCTTATTATACGCAAAAACAACGAATCATTTCTCGATCAGGGTGTGACGTGTGACTTAAAGTGGATTTTACACTACAACCAGCAATGAGCAGCTCAGTGGTTGGACCGAGAAGTTCTAAAGCACTTCCCAAAGCCACACTTGCACCAGAAAAAGGTCGTGGTCACTGTTTGGTGGTCTGCTGCCGGTCTGATCCACTACAGCTTTCTGAGTCCCAGTGAAACCAGCACATCTGAGAAGTCTGCTCAGCAAATTGATGAGATGCACCAAAAACTGCAACGCCTGCAGCCGGCATTGGTCAACAGAAAGGGCCCGATTGTTCTCCACGACAACGCCTGACTGCATGTTGCACAACTAATGCTTCAAAAGTTGAGCAAATTGGGCTACTAAGTTTTGCCTCATCTGCCATATTCACCCGGCCTCTCGCCAGCTGACCGCCACTCCTTCAAGCACCTCAACAACGTTTTGCAGGGAAAACGCTTCCACAGCCAGCAGGATGCAGAAAATTCTTTCCAAGAGCTCCTCGAATCCCAAAGCATGGATTTTTACGCTACAGGAATAAACAAACTTATTTCTCATTGGCAAAAAATGTGTTGATTGCGATGGCTGCAATTTTGATTCATAAAGACGTGTTTGAGCCTAGTTATAATGACTTAACATTCACGGTCTAAAACCGCAATTACTTTTGCACCGACCTAATATCTACTGCTGTTTGGGAGGATGCATTCTTCCCTGACGCCAATTTCGTATTCCTAATACCGTTAATATTTTGATGATCTGAGACCATCCATGGAGAAAAACACCCACTGTAAAAAATAAGAATGGAATCTTGGTCAACAGGAAATAGGCAAATAGCAAAACAAATTTAAAATTGCAAAAGCGCACTTGTAGGTACTAGTTAACACTTTGAAATTAGCACCCTAACACAAGAAACTACTGTAACAGTGTCTGGTGTAAATGGGTGATGCCCTGTCCTTCCAGCCTCCTCCTGAACTTGGCACTGATGGGATTGTACCCAGTGCTTGTGCTTCTGCCCCTAGAAGTCAAACAGGGACTCTGTTATCTTTGCACCAACAGGTCATTGCTGTCCTGTTGACCTTGACATCATCCCACCTGGGGGAGGTGTATGAGGAATGGGGACAAGAATGCCACTGTTTGTCTGCTTTGCCTGTGATATTTGCCCAACTCATTCTGGAGGCTATTGGCCACACAATTCCTTCCAGCCCATGGCCGCCTCACTGCCCGCTGAAGAGGGCTGCTCACATCATAGAACAAAACCTCCTGAGGGCAGGATTCTCTAGAGGGAATTTGCATATCCACCCTGGTTTACAGCATGCACCTTCCTCCACGTGCCACGGGCAGGGAGGGACATGAGGGCCCTGCTGCAGGGACTTGCCCAGCTCTGGGGTGAGTCACCAGCCAGGCACTGAGGTCAACTGCTCCTAACCCATCCAGGCCTCCAGGATCCCCTAGATAAGGGACTTGCTTTGCATCTGTGAGTTCATTCAGCTGGCCTGGTGACACTGGACCAAGTCAGACTTTATTTCCGTTTGATTTTTTAAGGTGAATGAAACCTTTTATGGCCCCTAGGGAGCATATAGATTCCCAGATGAGGGGATTCTCAGTGCCCCGAAAGAGGCTCCACTTTGCTGGGAGGTTTACTGCCAAGGATCTTAAGGAGGTGACAGTCGCTAAGATTATCTGGATAATGCAGACAAATGAAACCCTAGGGTAGGGGAGTGAGGTAACTGGGCAATGCGTCAGTTCCCACAGTGGAGCCCTCGCTGATAAACATCTTTTCTCGTTTTGGAGTCAGCCCTGTTTATGCTGGGATCTAGACCAGGGGACAGCAAACTTTGTGTACAAAGAGCTAGACAGTAAATATTTTAGGCTTCATGGCCTGTGGTCTCTGTCACAAAAACACAACTCTGTAGTTGTAGCTCAAAAGCAGCCATAGATGATACATAAGCCAACGGGCATGGCTGTGTTCCAATAAAACTTTATTTACAAAAACAAGCTGTGGGCTGGATTTGGTCTATAATGAGAATCCAAACTGTAGAGGCCTATAGTTTTTTGATTCCTGATTAAGACCATGACATTTGGTTGGGTGCGGTAGCTCACTCCTGTAATCCCAGCACTCTGGGAGGCTGAGGCAGGAGGGTTGCTTGAGGTCACGCATTCAAGACCAGCCTGAACAAGAGCAAGACCCCATCTCTACTAAAAATAGAAAAAATTAGCCGGGTGTGGTGGTGCGCACCTGTAGTTCCAGGTACTTGGGAGGCTGAGGCAGGAAGATCCCCTGAGCCCAGGAGTTCGAGGTTGCTGTGAGCTAGGCTAATGCCATGGGACTCTAGCCCAGGCAGCAGAGCAAGACTCTGTCTCAAAACAAACAAACAAACAAACAAAAACCGTGACATACACAGTCATGTGCCACATCATGATGTTTTGATCAACAATGGATTGCATATACAATGGTGGTCCCCTAAGATTATAATACTGTATTTTTACCGTACCTTTTGTATGCTTACCATCATGTACAATTGTCTACAGTGTTCAGCACGGTAACCTGCTGTGTAGGTGTGTAGCCCGGGAGCTACAGGCTGGCCCACACAGCCTGGGCATAGCAGGCTGCACCATCTAGGTGTGTAAGTGCACTCCGTGATGCTCACCCGACAAAATTGCCTGATGACGTATTTCTTGGAATATATTCCTGTCATTAAGCCACACAAGACTGCACTTCTCTTAGAAAGTTTTGAGTCTTGGAAACAGCCTGTAAAATACAGGAGAGATGCTTCCTGGACTCTTTGCTCTCTGGGATGAGACGCACAGGGATCTCATGGCAGCTGAGCCCCTCTCAGAAGCGCTGGGGCTCCATGGATCTTGCAGGTAGCACATCACCATCTTCCCCTGAGCAGAGGATATTTCAAAATCAATCATTTCCAGTGCCCGGTGGGCTCCCGGGTCCCTGTTCTGTTTCCGTGAGGAAGTGATTCAAAGATGCTGCTCTCAGTCAGTAAGCATCTTATTAATATTTTCCCAAACTCCATCAAGACTGCCTGGGTTCCAATTCTGGCTCTGCCTCTTCTCAGTGGCGTATCCTTCCTTGGATTCCTCTCCATTTTCCCATTTCCTCCTCTGTCAAATGGAAAAAAATTAATAATACTTACCTTGTGGGGTTGTGGTGAGAGTAATGGGTTGATACAGGTGGCTGGCTCTTGGGAAGTGTTTGCCCCTCACCTGAATGTAAATCCTCCTGCAGGGACTGTCTGCTCTGTTACTGTGTCCTCAAAGCCCAACAAGACAGGCACAAAGTGACTCCTTGTGAATGCAATGCACTTTGATGTGGTCGCAGTTTCCACCCTCACCCTCACTGCTTTCGCCTGGCCCGCTCAGTCACAAGTCTCCGCTCTGCCTCCTCCACCTCTCACCACCTCTCCTCGGAACATCCTCACTGCACCAAGGTTGTCAATCCTAAAGAAACTTCCATCTGGTGGAGCTAAGAAGGCAAACACACGTTATAATAATATGCTCCTTAGCATTTCGAGGGCACTCCTCAGGTTGCCATATGCTTTATTTGATTTAATGTTCACAACATCCCGGTGAAGCAGGTAATTGTCATCTCTATTTTATAGGACTAAAGCTTACAAAGGAATGCAAACAGAACGAGCACTGTGTGTGTACTCAAATGGGAGTAACTTCTTTCAGACACATCTTATTGAATCTTCCCAATGGTCATTCATTCTTCCAACAGATTTTTGTTAAGCACCCACTATGCTCTGAGCACTTAGATTTATTATAGGAATTAACTAAGGCAAATACTGAGGCTGAGAAGTCTCATGATCTGCTGTCTGCAAGCTGGAGAACCAGGAAAGCTGGTGGTATGATTCAGTCTGAGTTCAAAGTCCTGAGAACCAGGGGGCCGCAGGTGTACGTCTTGGAGTCCAAAGGGCAAAGAACCGGGAGTGCCGATGTCTGAGGCAAGAGAATATGGATATTTTGGCTCTAGAAGAGAGAGAGGGAATTCACTCTCCTGTTGTTTGTTCTCTCCAGGCCTTGGGAGGATTGGGTGATGGCCTCCAACATTGGAGAGGGTGGATCTTTACTCTGTCTATTGATTCAAATGCTTGTCTCTTCCAGAAACACCCCCACAGACACACCTAGAGATAGTGTTTCACCAGCTATCTGGGCTTCCCTTAGCCCAGTCAAGTTGACACCTAAAATTAACTGTCATAACTCTGCTGGGTGCTGGAGGTAAAATGGTGAATAAAGCAGGCACAGTTCCTCCCTTTATGCAGCTTCTAGTAAGGTCTAGTGGAGGACACAGGGAAATGAAAGGTCATCACACCAGCTCTGACAAGTACTGGATGGGGTCATTTGAGGTGTGAGGTCAGAGACGGACTCTCCACCCCAGATTTGTGAGGTCAGAGAAGGCTTCCTGGAGAAGGTAATGCCAGGGCTCTGGCTGGAGGGAAGAGTAAGAATTAGCCAGGCTGTCCAGGGAGGACAGCTGAAGAGGGGAAAAGGGACCATCCAAGTGAAGAGAAACCAGCATGAATTTAAGAGACAGAAAAGAAGTATTGAGTCCTGAAGCACCGAATGCAAGTGGTGGGGAGGAGGGGCCAAGCCTCGCAGGGCCAGGGTAGCCACAGAAATGGGGCTGAACTTTGTCCTCAGGGTGATGGAGAGAAGTGACATCATCACATTGCATGTGAAGAGAAATCCATCCACTTGCTCTGCAGAAACAGGATTTGGGGTTTGGGGATGTCGTCAGGGCAAATTGTGCATCGGTCCAGGTGAGAGATGATGGCGATCAGAGCGAGGCTGATCCCGGCAGAGGTGGGGATGGGTGTGTACATTCAAGACTTAGGAGCTAAAAGGGATGGGCAGTAACAAGCTGACGTTGATGACCAGCCCTGTTTTTCAGATGAAGGGCATGTGCGTTTGAGGCTGGGAAGGAGGCAGGATGTGCAGGGGGCCGTGCTGGGATGCTGGGTCAGATGGGCCCTGGGGGATGCAGGGCAGAGGGAGCGGGGAGTGGTGACCCGTGGTGACCACGGGGAGAATGAGGTCAGGCTTTGCGATGACAGGGAGCAGCCTGCTGGGGAGAAAACGCAGAGCCGGCCCTCCCAGGGCCAGGAAGTGGAGGGCCTCCTGGGGAAGCTGAATGAGTGCCGGGCAGTCGGGTTCCCCCAGAGAGGCTTCCCATCAGTGCCTTCATTTTAGTCCATGAGGACCATTTCTGTACGTCTGGGGACGCTTCTTAGATTTCACAAGAGAAGCCAATGGGAGAATCAGGTTCACCTGACCAAGCATTATGCTGCGATCGATTTGATCAGCGCATCTCAGAAAAGAAAGAATCAGAGGGTCCTGAGGACCCTTCAAGGCAGTCTGTCTCAGTCTGCACCCCGCGCCTCCTTCCTGCGTCTCACGGTGCTCTAAGACCCTGTGGGAGGGGCTCATCATTGCCATAGTGCAAGGGTTTCAATCCTGGATTTAGCCTCTGGAACCCTGGGCAAAATAGACTAAGCTGGCTAACCGGCTGGGGGATCTGGCAGGCAGGGGGAGCGCAGCGTTCCTCGTTCCTCGTGGCCAGTGGCGGGATATGTGTGCGTGTAGACACCCCCTTCCTCCCCTCCTTTGCAACTCTAGCGACTCACGAATTTGGCAGGTCCTGGGGGCAATGGGCTGCACTGCACAAAGCTCCAAAGGAGGCTGGCAAATGTGCCTGCATGTGCATGGTCCCTGCCCGGCCCTGTGACAGAATGCTTGACGTGGCGTGTACTGTCAGGGCCACCAGCCCTGCTGCAGCCCCTGGAGGTTGCTGTCCACTGGCTGACAAAAGAGCTTCTTTTTTGTTTTGAATTGACAGAAATTGTATGTATTTATGGTGTAGAACATGATGTTTTGTTATAGGCATACATTGTGGAACGAATAAATCAAGCTACGCATTGTCTCACATACACACTGTGTTTTCTGTGACGCTAACACTTGAGTCTCCCTTGGCAGTTTTCAAGGATCCAAGTGCATTGTTATTAACTACACATCAGGCGTACAATAGATCTCTTGAACTTACCCCTCCTGTCTGACTGAAACATGGCACCCTTTGGCCAACATCTCCCCGATCCCCACCTCCCCTAACTCCTGGCAAACCCTGTTCTGCTCTCTGCTTCTGTGAGTTTGACTTTCTTAGACTCCACATGTAAGTGAGACTGTGAGTTGTCTTTCTGCCACGTGTTTCCTTGCGTGGCTGCCACGTGGCCTCCGGAGGAGCTGGGTGTTCGCTCTTCAGGGAAGAGCCGAGCCGAGGAGAAGGCATTTTTGCTTTGCGCACCTGCTCCCTTCTCTCTGCAAATTCTTCTGCACAGAGGTGGGTCCCTGACAAGAGCCTCAGCCTCAGGAGCCGGGCAGCCGTCCCGGCGGCCGGGACCCACGGGAGGATCTCTCCAGCCAGGGGCCTGGGCGAGCAGAGCCAGTGCCATCGCTGCGCCTCCTGGCTCTCAGGGACCGGAGAAAGCCCAGGTTTGCTGTGGGGTCTGACTTCCCACTGCTCCTCCCCGCTGTCCCCTGGCCTCCTGTCATCATGGAGAAGAGCAACGGAGCCCCAAGGCCCAGCCAGGCGCTGTCCTCCTGCACCAGTTTCCTCGGCTGCCCCAACGAGCACCACGTGATGGGGCTCCAGCAATAGAAACTTATTTCCTCCCAGTTCCGGGGGTTGAAAGTCCGAGATCAGGGTGCCAGCAGGTTTGGTTCCTTCTCCTTGGCTTGCAGACGGCAGTCTTCTCCCCCGTCCTCACACGGTCGTCCCCCTGTGTGTGTCTGTGTCCTCATCTCCTCTTCTTGTAAGGACACACTCATATTGGATTAGGGCCCACTAGTGACCTCATGACCTCATTTTATCTTGATTAGCTTTTTAAAGGCCCTACCTCCAAATACACATTCTGAGATACTAAGGGCTAGGGCTTCAGTGTATGAATTTTGGGGTACACAATTCAATCTGTAACACCCACTGTACGTTGTTTCTGTCACACAGTGCGTTTGGGTGCTGCTCTGACTCCCACTTCTCACACGGTTGTCTGTGCCACGGCTGTGCCCGGGAAAGCTCTCTGAGATGGAGACAGCTAGACAGGAACTGGTACCACCTTTCCAAATGCATGACTCCTATGGTAGGACGGGCCTGTGGTCATGATTACCCACTCCCCAGCTCCAACCCCAGGAGGAGCCACACTTGAGCTCCTTCAGATGCATGCCTGCTGAACCTCTAAAAGAAAGCTATCTGCAGACACAGCCCCTGCTAACCACGGTGTGACGGGGTCGGGGAGATGGGATTTTAAATCCATTGGAGCTGGTTCTCAGCTCTGCCTGCTGTAAGGCCTGCAATGCTGGCCAAATCACACTGAATCTCTGAAATACTTCTCCCATCTGGGATGGTTAATTTTATGTGTCAACTTGATTTGACCATGGGGTGCCCAGACATTTGGTCACACATTATTCTGGGGTGTCTGTGCTTCTGGGCGAGATGAACACCTAAATTGGGAGACTGAGTAAAGCAGACTGCCCTCCCCAACGTGGCTGGGCCTCATCCAATCCCTTGAAGGCCTGGGTAGAATAAAAGGCTGACCCTTTTGCGAGTAAGAGAGACTTCCTCCTGCCTGACAGTCTTTGAACTGGGGACATCATCTTTTTCCCACCTGCAGACTTGAAGTGAAACACTGGCTCTTCCTGAGTCTTGAGCCTGTGGATCTTGGGACTGGAAACAGACCGTCATTTCCCCCAGGTGGCAGGCCTTCACACTCGGGCTGGAACTCACGCCATCAACTCTCCTGGGCTCCAGCTTGCCAACCACCCCGCCTCCATAATCGCAGGAGCAATTCCATGTATATATTATATAAATCAGATATATTTATATGTACACATTATACACACACATCCTATTGTTCTGTTTCTCTGGAGAACCATGACTAATACACCATCCTTATAACTGGAAAAAATATCTATCCATTTCCCATGGCTATTTTTGTGATTGAATGAGGATGTTCTGAAATCTGCGACACGCTATTCCAATGACAGCTACCGTCATCATTGCCATTGTCAACAATGACCCCCAAATTGCTCCTCTTGAGGTCAATTCCCAACCCTCATCTCACTGACCGGTGGCATCAGACACAGCAAACCCTCCCTGCCCCCCTCTCCTGGCTGTCCCCCTGCCCCTCTGCCTACGCCTTCCCTGCACCTTGGCCACTTTCTCCTCATTTCATGGACTTCTAAATATTGGACAACCCTGCATTCTGTCCTTGGAATCCTTTGTTTCTCCAGCTATACTTACTCCCTGGGTAATCGCGGTGAGACTGTTAGATTTGATCATTGTGGCTCTCCAATGAGCATACTCGGAGATTTGCATGCAGGAAGTTTACTAGAGACTGCTCTCAGGATAGGTACCTGATGCACAGGTAGGATGAAGGCTGGAGGCTTCCTGGACAGAAGCTGACTGTGCTGTCATTGCAGCAAGCGACTAGTTCCCATGGGGATCTCTGTACCTGGGATGGTGCACGTGGAGGGAAGAAGGCTCTGGGCTTTTCTGTGACCAGTCACTGGGTGTGGCGGCCTGGGAAGGGACCTGACCTCGGTCAAGGTCACTGTCTTCAGCAGAGAGCAAGTCCAGGAGAGGGCTGAGCTGACAGCCATCAGCTGTGACATTCCTGCAGCTGGGAAAGTGAGTGCCTCTGTCCTCAAGAGGGATTAGGTTGAGAGGTTATGAATCTGAAGCGTGGAAAATCAATTCTTGCTGTCAGATGGCAAGATTTGAACATAACTCTGGATCCAAAGTAGTCTCAGCCTGAGAGGCTTCAAGAGTTAATTCATTTTGCAGTAAATGTTCTGAGGGCTGGAAGCTTGATGGAGGCATGGAAGACAGACCCTGCAGCACCATGCTGTGCCCTGCTTCCGTGAGCACAGTGCCTCACCACTCACGTCAGCAGACATCACCTTGACTTAAAATGTGCAGTCTTCATTTTGTTTTATTTAAAAATAATTAGGCCTTCGTAACATCAGCTCTGACTCTCTTTGCAGCAAGGGCTGCAGAGGCAGCGGGATTGGAGGCGTGTGGATGAACACTGTGCTATACCCTTCCTTTCGGAAATGCAGATCTCAGCAGAGGCCGCGGGGCTTTCCCTACAGCACCACGACTCAGGCCCTCCGTGCACAGCCGGGGAAGGCTGGCTCCCTTCCTGGGCTTTAATCATCTTTTTAAATCTTACTGGTCATTCAGAAATGAGGACAGAGAGTTCATTCTGATCAAGCACGAAGAGCCGAGGAGGGATTTTTTTCCGGCTCTGATTTCGCAGGAATGAACGTGGAGCGCAGTGTGAACAATTTCTCTCATGATTATCCTAATCCTGGAAGAAAAACCAGACTGCCGTTTCTAGTGCAAAGGATCAAACTTCGAAGGGACACAGTCGGGATGGGCTCGGTTTGCTGGGCGGGGTGACGAGTGACGCCCTGTCCGAGGGTCCTTGAGAGCGGCAGGCCCCCCGGGGGCCGGGTGCAGGCTCCTCCCGGGCCTGCTGCGCTGCTGCGCGCCGCTGGGTCCCAGCCTCTCCGCCGGTTCCGGGCAGGAAGGGATGCGCCGCGGAGGCGGAGGCTGAGGCTAGGCATGCCCGGGAAAGTGAGAGGGAAGGAGACTGGTTCAGCAGCGGCCAGCAGGATTCGGGTAACACAACTCTGGGGGCAAAACTCCGCCGCCGTTGGGATCAGAGGCGGTCCCTTCTGCCCTCCGTGGCCAGGGGCAGGTGCTAGGTGGCAGCAGTCAGTCCCGAACCGTGAAGAAGCCGGCGCCGCCTCCAGGGCTGTCCTCCACGGCTGTAGCCACCTGGGACAAAGGTGTGGGGGCCGGGGGATCCAGGACAAAGTCCTTTCTCAAGGGCGTGGCTGCGCTGGGGGTCTCAGGGGCGAGTCTCTGGGTCTGTTGACAACCTGAGTGACGTGCCCGGGCCGCTGTGCCCGCAGGGAGACTCTTACATTGCAACACTTACACGCTGTACCAGTTACCTGCTTCCTGCAAACACTGCCACGCTCTGAGGTACTGGGGGTTGGGACTTCAACATACGAATTTTAGGGGACACAATTCAGCTCATCACACTGGAAATCTCTCGATCAATCGGTCTCCTGATCTCTGTTTCTCTCTCTCTCTCTATCATCACTTCCTCTCGCCTCCGCCCCCCCTTTTCTCATCAGAGGCCACCTGTGGAAGGAGACTGCGTGGGTTTCCTCACTGAGTTTTCCCAGTGCCCTGAGAGATGGGTGTTATTATCTTCGTGTTACAGAGGAGAAAACTGAGCACCTTGAGGGTAGATAATTATTCCAAGGCAAAGGCGGGATTTGAACCTGCGTAACCCGACTCCAGAATCCATGCTTTTAAGCACAAACGGTGACTACTTTTCCAAACATTTTTGACTATTTTTGCAGATTTCTTTTTTTGATAGGAGTTTGGGCCACATTCCGTAGGCTTTGAAATGAAGGGTTGTTCTTGATGTTATCTTTCAATGACTTAATCTGTTACTGTAATTATTCAATCTTCGATTCAAGAGTTATTTATGAGTGGTTTTAAATTTCTAGGCTAGATTGGGGCGTTATATTTTGGTGTTCTATTTTAGTTTTGTTGTCAGAAAATGCGGTATGTTCAGTTGCTCTCTATCTACCTGTCTGTCTGAATGTGTCGAGATTTTCTTCATGGCACAGTTTATGAACAATTTCTATGAATAGTCCATGAACATTTTAAAAAGATCTTCTGTTTTGTACAAAAATTGTATGTCTCATAAATAAAACTTCTTGTGTAATTCAAGTGATCTAATCACATTAACTCTTTATCTAATGGAATTGTTAAATTTTGATATAAATGTTTTAAAGCTCATTGTGATCTTATCAAAATATCCTTAAATTCCTAATTTTTTTTGCTTTAAATATGTTTATACAATGTGATTTGGTGTGTAAGTGTTTAGGACTGTTACAATGTCTTAAAAGATAGTGTCTTTTGTCAATAAAATTCCTCACCCTTATTTGATGTTTTTGACCATAAAATGTACTTTGTGTGATATTAATATTTTTGCCATTTGTCATTGTTAGCATTCTCCTGATATGGCCTTGTCTACTTCCTTATTTTCTATGTTTTTTTCTTTATTATCTTGTTTTAGCTGTGTGCCTTTTTAAAAAAAGCATTTAGCTGACTTTTGCTCTTTTGTGAAATTTACTCTCTTATTTTTGGATAGTCCCCCACAGCAAGGGGAATAACTTGATCTGTGCATGTTATCATTTACTGTGATTTGTGCTGTATTTAATCTTTCTCCTGCCGTCTTACTTCATGTTTTCTGTTCATTATTTCTTAGTGTTTCCTTTTTTCACTTTTCCTGCCTCTTCCTTCTTTGAGCTTTTTTTGCCCTTTTCCTCCTCTAGTGATATAAAATATTACATCTAAGTGTTATTCTAATAGTGGTTACCCTGAAATTATTGCACATATATTTTATCCTGCATTCTTAGATCCAAGTTAAGAATTAAACATTATTCATAACACATCAGGTCTCACATAAACTAAGAGTTTTAACATGCATTTAATTTCCTTTTCTTCTCCTTATCAAATAAGGAGAAGTTTTATTAAATAATCTAGAATTTTATTCGTATTTCTCCCTCTCCCACCATTCCTTAAAAAATAGTTTAAAACTTGTTAATTTTCAATATTACATGCAATGTTGTGAATCTGGAGGTTGCAAACAGTATATTAGGGTGGTTTATTAGGGTTCTCTGGGGAAACAGAATCAAGTGAGTGTGTGTGTGTGTGTGTGTGTGTGTGTTTGTGTTTTATTATAAAATACTGGCTCATGCAATTATGGAGGCTGAGGAGTGGCAAAGTCTGGAGACCCAGGAAAGCTGGTGGTGTAGTTGGAAAGCCTGAGAGCCGGCAACACCAAGGGCAGAAAAGATCGATGTTCCAGCTCAAGCAGCCAGGCAAAGAGAAAATTCTTCCTTTTCTGTCTTTTGTTCTATGGAGGCCCTCAACAGATTGGATGCCCACCCACCTTGGGGAGGGCCATCTGCTTCACTCAGTTCACCAATTTAAATGCTAATCTCTTCTGGAAACACCCTCACGAACATACTGAAAATAATGTTTAAACAGACACCTGGGCACCCTGTGGCCCAGTCAAGTTGACACATAGAATTAACCATCGCAGGTGGAGAAGAAAATCATTTTGGGATGAGTACCACTCTTTATCCTGGGAGCTACATTTTGGTGAATGCCTTTATTCATGTAAGAAAACTATCTACTCATAAGGAGAAAATCTTGAATTAACCCACATGCAGCTGCTTTGGATTGAGATGTTAAATGTTTTGCTCAGTAAATATTTGTTAATCTGGATTAAGACTGATCTGTGATAAAAAGTCATTGTTTGTTCTTGGAAGATACATGTGTATTATAAATTTCAGTCTAGGCTTGTGGGACACCCTCAGCTTCTATTAATAGTAGGTTAATGTTCAATTCCTCCTCTGGAGCACCCTTATTGAGCCCCTCAACTCGCCACCCCACTGAGGGTACTAACTGGGGGAACGTTCTAGAATCAAGGAGGGCAATCAGCTACCTTGCTTGAGAGGTTTGGGGGTACCCCAGGGGCTCTCTACTCCCCTGCCCCCAGCCAATTCACTCAACACATTACACTGTTGTGCGTCAGTGACTAAAGTTGTTATTTAATTAAATTTAAACTGTGTTCTTTCTGGCCAATGGTCTTTCAAGTTGGTAAAAATAATATAGAAGGTTTCCTTAGTTTCAGTGTAGTTGTAAGTCTTATGATTCCTTTTCGGAGGTATATGAGAGGGTTTTTAAAAAAATTATAGACATATTATCATTTTTAGAATTCTCCCAAAATTTTATAACAAAGTGGATGTATCTTTCTATACATTCACATACATTTTTGATGATTGAATTCATTAATTTAAAAACTAAAATGCACCTAGCTACCAAAAAGAAGTGTCATATACTTTGAGGAATCCC
>RJWJ010034989.1:0-16917 GCA_004363605.1 Indri indri | reverse complement strand
AAAAAAAAAAAAAACTAATGGTGTCTGTTTGGTGGTCCAGGACTGGTATTATCCACTACAGCTTCATGAAACCTAGTCAGTCAATGACAGCAGATGTCTACTGCAATCAGTTAGATGAAATAATGAGGATACTTATGATTAAGCAGCCAAGATTGGTCAACAGAGATAAGCCAATCCTTTTGAAAGACAATGCTCAACCACATGTTCCACAAACAATGCTGCTCAAACTGCAGAGGCTGGACTTGGAAACTCTTTGTTATCCACCATATTCACCAGACCTTGCACCAACTAACTGCCACTTCTTCCAGGCTTTGGACCACTTCTTGCAAGGAAAAATATTCAATTCTCAACAAGCTGTGGGAAACGGCTTTCGCATTTCATGGCCACTTGCTTTCTAGGCATCTTCCCAGTTGGCATAAGCAAGCTACCGTTAAGGTGGTAAAACTGTGTCGACAGTTTAGGTGCATACTTTGATTAATTGTACTGCTTCTTGTTTGAGATATAATAAACTAAAATTTTGACTTGAAATCAAACATTTCATATTTAAGGACCTTAATACTTTTGCAGGAAAGAAGGCAGGAGAAAAGAGAGTGAGGAAGCAAGACAGGAACTAAGAATAGGCAGGCTGCAAGGGACATAATAAAAATTACTCATTGATAAACCATGTTTTTTAAGTAAAAATGTTGTATATAGACTATCAAATTTGAAAGTGGAAAATAAATGATAAAATATATTTTTTCTTTTTTTTTCTTTTTTTTTTTTAGTGGAAAATACATATTTTTTCTTTGCTCAAGTCTTCTGTATGGTATGAAAGTAAGGGAGAGTGTAATTGTATTACCAGCAAGCATATAAGGTAACTAATTGAAGAAAGAAAATCAAATTCAGTAGGGAAATATTTGTTTATCTTTACATGCTTCAAGATAATTGATTTCTAACAAAAGCAATCAACGTTCATAAGTATGTGGTAATTCTTAGGAGTCAATATGGGAAAAAATGCCATGAGGGAATTTTGACTTTTTATTATTACCTTAATAATCTTTATTTTTGAAAAAAGCTTTCTTCCTAGTTTTAAAAATTCTTATTATTTTAAATTTAATGTGTATGTTGCATGTTGAAAACTACACACACACACACACACACACAAACAGACACATTATGGCCAAAGAAAGTAATGATCATACTTTACTCATCAATCTACTCCCTAAAATAAAATAATAATCTATCTCAAAATCATATTCTGTGCTTCATAACTCTGCAAAGGTCTTGTAAAACAACATACACAATAACACAGTGAAAAAAAATAAACACTAAAAATGATAAATAATTTTTGCTTCCTTACCAAATGAGCAAACAAAATGTATTTGCAATTCAGGCTCAGATTTTAAAAATTCTAAGTAAAGCTTTACCAGAACCCATGCTATGTGTATGCAAATACCCTCTTTCATATAGAAAGATGAAATCACTGACTTGTTATCAGCATGGCTTGTGCTTTGAAACATTTTACAAGGTTTTTTGTTGTTTCATATTCAATTTTACTTTGTAAGAAGAAATAAGTATGTTCAAAAAAGCTAGATGATCATGAAAAGAAGTTCAGACAAAGCAAAGTTATTAGGTCTACTCAGTGCCTATCCTACGTGCAGGGGACTGCCTCTTGAATTTTAGACTAAGTATGATTTTAGCCAAATCTAGTATTATTTCAAATTTTATTTCTGTCTAGTGATGGTGATTCTAATCTATAGAAGACCAGTTAACTCTTATTAAAAGAATATACAGTCAGAAAGTTCACTTATTCTAGTCCAGTTAACTTTTAACTTGATGGCACAAGCACATGTCTATGCAAATTATCTTCACTGAAAAGAATATTATCCTCAGAAAAGCATGACATCAGGTTCAGGAGTTCACAATATTCCTTGGCCATGGAGAGAAACACACTCCTTCTCATTCCATTTGTGTGATTTCTAGCAAATCAGCTTCCCTGAACTTTAAATTCTTTCTTTTTTTAAAAAATTTTTTCTCTGTTATTTAAGGTTATTGCAAGGATCAAATCATACGATGTGTGGGAAAAGACTTTATAAACTACAAAATCCTACATAAATTACTATCACAACTGCTGTCATCATTACTCACCGAGATAAACTTGTTTCCTTAAGCCTTAAAAACTCATGATCAAATATGCCCAATCATAATGAAAACAATGAGGGATTCACAAGCCAAACACAGAAGACAAATTATGAAAACATAATTCATTTCTATGAGGAAGATTGGTATTTCTAGACCTTTAAGCATTCCTAATGATGTGGCAGAAACTCCTACGGTTCTGTGAAATCAAAAAATAATTCCAGTCTGTTTCATATATTCTAAACTTTGATATAAATCTAAAAATTCCAACACTGCTAGCTCAGAAAAAAATTTTTGAAGTCTCAGAATCCACATGAGATTCCTTTAAGGAAAATGAAAGGCAACATATACAAACATACACTGAATAATGACCATGGGTCAGGCACTGGTCTAAGTATTCTCATTTAAGCCTTATAGCATCCCTATTAGATAGGTGATATTATCATAACTATTTTGAAAATGAAGAAACTAAAGCACAAGGAGTTCAGGTAACCTGGCCAAAGTCACACAGCTGGGAAAGCTGAAGTCAAGATTTGCTGGTATTTACATATAATCCCCTCTATAATGAGATGTTGCTCAAATACATCAAATATTACCAAAAAGCAAGGCGAATGAAAATTCAAAAATAGGAATGAGAATATCAAAAGACTCTAAATGATATAATATATGTAATAGTTCTGAGAGTCCTATACATTTCAGATGTTGAATAAATATCTAGTCACTCTATATTTCTTTTGTTTCTCCTTTCCTCCTTCTAAGAAGAGACTTACCAGAGATTTCAAGAATTATGGAAATTGGATACAAAACACAATTAAGTCAATCATCATCAAATGTAGCAGCATAAGATAGCTAAAATTCATATTTCCAATTTCTCACCCCTATACCTGAAATTCTGAGGAGAAATGAAATGTCTTCATTTTTACAACTATCCTCTGGTGAGTGTACCCCAGTTGGTCTACCAACGATGTTGTAAAAAATAAATAAATAAATAATACCTGGCTTTAAGGAAAGGCAAAAGTGAAAAAGTGTAGCCTGTAGGCTAAAAATAATTTGAGAAGAGTGTGTGTCTGTGTGTGTTTTGCAAAAGGATAACATAGTCATGTTTATGAGCAAAGGATGAGAAACCAATACAGAGGCTTAGCTAAAGACACAAGAAAAATAACAGACAGTTCATGGAACAGTTTCACTGAGATAGTGAGAAATGCTAAGATGAAGTGAGAAATGAAAGGCAACTGGAGATACAGAGGATTTTATTATAGTGAATAAAAAATTGAGCTCATGGTGAAAAATCGTCATCTAGCAAATGGAAGGGTACTACTGATGTATGGTAGAAATGATTAACTAACATCAGACTGTCAAAAAACGAAGTACGAGGGAGGACTAGAAAAATGGAGGTCAAAGCCCGTGGTTAATTATAGAGAGGAGAGAGTCTGTGGGACAGAATTGTGTGGGGATGGCGTTCGTAAGTGTAAGCAACTCCAAGGTTATGTTATTGTAAAGGTGTGGGTCCTGGAAATAAAATTCCCCAAGTGGTAGATTTAACTCCAGGGTGGTTGTTTTAATATGGTGATTTGCTCTTTGTTTGGTATGAAAGGTGGTAGAGTTTAGAGGGCAAGAATGTAGTTTTTGAGATCTCTGTACATTCTATATATGTGGATGCCAAAACAAAATTTCTATTTCAATGGCTAAATTCAGTAGACAGTGCTATAGCATATGCCTGATCTTTGGTAAAATATTAATAGTTAAAAAAAAGACACAAGATTCCTGCTTTGTCTACTAGGTAAATTAATACAAAATTTAACATAATCATATTTTAAAACACAGCCACATTTATTTTCTAATGCCCAAAAGAAATATCTTGTTCATCTTTGGGGGTTGGGAGATCTGCTGAATTCGTTACCTCTTGCTGCATAACAAGTTACTCCAAAACTTAATAGCTTAAAACAGCAAATATATGCACAATTACATTACACACATCTATTTGTTCCTACTGAGATGTTGAACTTATTTGTACTTGTCTTTTAGTACGTATATCTTTTTATAAACATATGCTCTCAATTTCTATTATGAATTTACCTATGAATAAAAATGCTTGGTCAAGTGTGAATAATGTTCAGATTTAGGAGATATTGCCAGTTTTCCAAAATAATCATACCAACTTACAGTCATTTTTTTTTTATTTTAGCCATTCTAGCGAGTATGCTGTGGTTTTGAGGTTTTCGTTTGTGTTTCCTAACTAATAATGATTTTGAATATCATTCATATAGTATTAATTTTCCCTTAGCCTATCCTGTTTTGTGAAATGCCTCTTTACTTCTTTGGGCCATTATTCTTCTGTATTGTTTTTTTTGGAGGGGAGTGTTTTATAGGAGACCTTTATCTAATTTGTTTTATTATGGTTTTATAGGACACCTTTATGCATATGGATATGCATGTCAGTCATAGTTTTCATTTTCACCCCCTTAATTGAGGATTTTGACAATGAAAAGTTATTAATTATAATAAAATTCTATTTAACCTTATGGAGAGTGATTTTCATTCTGTTGAAAAAAACTGTGACTTATTTGAAGTCATAAAGATACTTCTCTATATCTTTCTTAGAAATTTATTTTGTTTTACCCTTCATATTTTGACCACAAACTTTAAGAGCTCTGTGTTGCTAGCTTTGTTTGATTTCTGTGTGAGACACCAGTCTTTGTCTATTCTTTTTGCATATGCTACTAATATTATTTGAACAATCAGTTCAAGAGAACCTAGAAGGACTGCCTGAGCCACTCTCTTTCATTTCAGCCTCCATTCACATTCAGACATCTTTCTACTTCCTTGGGAATAGAGATAAACAGAATTTATAAGGAAGATTCTTGCTTAGTGACAGGGTCAGAAGAGATAATTTATTTCTCAGAGTTTTAAGAATGTCCGCCATTGCTCCAGGAATTTCACACACTGAAATAAAACCTAGAATTTAAGCTGTATTTATCAGAAAGCTTCTATTTGTCATATAGGTAACTATATGACAAATAGTCCTCAGTGCCTTTTGCACTTCTTTCTTTGAGGAGTTAGTCATAATATCATCATTGTGCTGCTCTGAAAAGGTGCTCTAATGATTGCTCAGCCCAAGTCCTGCCTCTCTGGATTATGGTAACCTGGCCACAAATTCAAATATCCTTGTGGGATTACAGTAAACACATGTTGTAACTCAATCCAACAGAATGCCAATTGTTCTGGCTGGACTCCAAAATAACTGTTGAAAAGAAGACATTAAGCATAACAGCAAACCATTCCCCCTTGAGTGTTGCACTTTCTGTATAGTCTTCCACTTATTGGGTATGGTGGAAGAAATTGGAGGGGATATCTTGTAGTCTGCTATTAACATACATGAGTCACATGCTTTATAAACTAGCCAGACAAGACTACCATAAAGGTAGCTTTTGCAATCAACGCTTCTACTTCATGCATTGCCACACTCAAAAAAATTATCTTATATTTGTCCTGCAGCATTTCAGTATTGCTTAAATAATGTTTAAAATTGACTGCTTATGAGAGTTGGAGCAATTCAAAGGTTCCTATTTATCATGGTTAATTAAAACTAGAGAAGAACAGACTTAATTGATATTCCCTATAAAAGAATAAGGGCAAAATGCCCCATTCATAGATAATAACTCTCCCAATTATGCATTCAAGTAAATGCAATGATGACACAGAATATTCTCTCTAGTCACAGATTGTAACTTATAATTCAGTCCTCTCTTAGTCCTTCCTCATTTTCCATCACAGCACTGCTGTACTCTCTATACTCCATCTCCAGCCTCCATATTCTCACAGTTTCAATTTAGGGAATGTCACAGTGCCATTCCAGAGCACTCATTAAGCAGAGAGATACAGCATTTCCAAAAATTTTTGCAGACAAACCCACCTACTTTCCCCAAATCATGAATATGGCCCAAGATCTGCTGCCAGGGATTGAGCATGCAGATCTCAAACCCTTCAATCAAATCCTTCAATCAAACTTACTAAGATTTAATGGCTTCAAATTCAAAGGTACATTCAATCTCCCTTTAAAATATATTGTGCTCTGAATATTAATAACCATAATTGGATTTGAATTTTTGCAAGGTAAGTAAATTTACTGAGGCAATTTAAGTAGTGGAAGAGGGGGCTGGTAATGTATTCTTACCCCCAGCACTGACAATGTGTTCTCACTTCCTTAGTGGAAATGCTGGCAGTTTCTCTTTTTTCATTCCATTTTTAAATATTTAACTATTTCATCGAGCTATAGTATGCATACCATGCAATTTGACCAATTTAATTGTATAATTCAATGTTTTTTTAGTATACTCACCAAGCTGTGCAACCATCACCATAATCTCATTTTAGAACATTTTATCACCCCAGAAAAAAATCCCATCACTCTCATTTCTACCTCCCCAGCCATGTCCCAATTTCCCTCTCCCACCGAGGCAACCACTATTCTTTCTATCTGTATAGATTTTCTTATTCTGGAGAATTCATATACATGGAACCACACCATATGTAGTGGTTATGACAGGTTTCTTTCACTTAGCATTGTGTTTTCAAGGCTTACTCATGTTGTTGCATGTATCAGTACTGCATTCCTTTTTATTGTCAAATAATATCCCACTGTATGGGTATAGCACACTTATTTATCTATTCACCAGTTAATGGCTTATCGATTGTTTCCTCTTTGCGGTCATTGTGAGTAATGCTGTTGCAAACATTTGTGTACAAGTTCTTGTGTGGACATATGTTTTTATAAGTCTTGGGTGAACACTTAGAAATTACTGGGTCTATGTTAACATTTTCAGGAACTGTCAGACTGCCTTCCAAAGTGGCTGCACATTTTCCATCCCTGCCAGCAGTGTATGGTATATGAGAATTCCAATTTCTCCACATCCTCATCTATACGTCTCATTATCGTTTTGATTTTCTCCATTCTAGAGTGTATAAAATGATAAGTCATTATGGTTTTGATTTATATTGCCCTATTGGTTAATGATATTGAATACTTTTTGTGTGCTTACTTGTAATTTGTATTTCTTCTTTGCAGAAATGTCTATTTAGATCCATTTCCCACTTGACAACAAATAACAATTTTAATTATGTTTGTGTTTTTATTATTGAGTTATGAGTCCTTTGTATATTCTAGATACAAGTCCGTTACCAAATACATGATTTTCAAATATTTTTCCTATCCTCTGTGCTGTCTTTTCACTTTCTTGATGGCTTCCTTTGAAGCATAGAAGTTTTTAATTTTGAAATCCAATTTATCTATTCTTTTGTTGCTTGTGCTGTTGGTGTCATATCTAAGAAAATTTTTGCCCAGCCAAAAGTTAAAAGAACTCATTCCGATATTTTCTTCTGATATTTTTACACTTTTAGCACTAACATTTAGGTCTGTGATACATTTTTTAGTTAATTTTTGTGTGTACTGTGAGGTATGGCTTCCACTTCATTCTTTCTATGTAGATATCCAGTTGTCCCAGCACCATTTATTGAAAAAATGATGCATTTTTTACCCTATTAAGTGATCTTAGCATCTTTGTTCAAAATCAATTGACCAATGAAAGGTACATTTGGGAACTGTCAGTTCTATTCCATTGATCTGTATGTTTATCCTTGTGCCAATACCATACACTCTTGATTGTTGTAGCTTTGTTGTAACTTTTGAATTTGGGAAGTGTAGCCTTTCAATTTTTTTTTAATTTTAATTTTTTGCAAAATTGCTTTGGCTTTTCTGTGGTCCTTGCATTTCCATAGGAAATTTAGAATTAGCTTGTCAATTTCTGCAAAAATAGCTAGCTTGTATTTTGGTAGGCATTGCAATGAATCAGTAGATAAGTTTGAGGAGTATTTCCATCTTAACAACTTTAGTCTTCGAGATGACTTTCTATTTATTTAGGTCCTCTCCAATTTCTTTGAACTATATTTTATATTTTTCAATGTATAAGTGTTACACTTATTTTGCTAAATTTGTTTCTAAGAATTTTTTGATGCTACTGTGAATGTGATTTTTTGAAAATTTCATTTTTAGATTGTTCATTGTTGATGGAAATACAATTGATTTTTAGTGTTTTAATTTTAGACACTACAACCTTACTGAATTTATTTATTAGCTCCTTTTAGGGCATTCTTTAGGATTTTTCCATATAAAAGATAATTTCATCTTCAAATAGAGATAGTTTACTTCTTTTTCAGTCCAAATGGCTTTTATTTCATTTTCTTGCCTAGTTGCCCTGACAACAACCTACAGCACAATTTGAAAAATGTGAGGACACTAAACATTCTTGTGGTTTTCCTGTTACTAGGCAGAATCTTTCAAGTTGTTTATCAGGTCTGATGTTAGCTGTGTGCTTGTCATATGCACATTATCAGTTTGAGTAAGTTCTAGTACACCTATTTTGTTGGGTGTTTTATCATGAAATGTTGTTGGATTTTACCAAATGCTTTTTATGTCTATTGAGATGTTCATTTCATTATTATAAAGCCATTTAAACAACACCAAATTAATGATAGTTAATTTTATTCTCTGTCTTTTCGTATCTTATCTTCATGCTCCCATTATACTGGATGGCATAAGTAGTTTTAAAATTAGGTTGATTTCACTGTTTGCAACTAAATAGCATTAAGTTGTACATTCAACAGTTGAAGAGATAGAAAAGTTTGAATTTGCACTGTGATTCTAACAATTTTTATCTCAGATACAGTGTATGTGTGTATGCACATGTGTGTGCATATGTGTGTTTAAAGATGTTACATGACAAATACATGGTTATTTTTCAGTAGCAGTCAGATAAGACAAAGCAAACTAATGAATGTGGTATAATTTTGATTTGTTAATCTTGGTGATTTCCTTCAAAAATATTCTATCTTGCTTATTATGATTTTATCCTCACAGAATTTCCCATTATTTGATTATAATTTTTGTGAATCTTAACCATTTAGAATTCTATGTTCCTTTATTTTAAAATCAGCTCATGGGACAGGAGATACATGGTATCAATGAGCAAAAGTTTGTTACTCAAATATGGCTCTAAAAATGATTTCAAAACTATTGTCTTCTGTTAACCATTTTTCAATTTATGATTAGTCCAAATTGCACAAGGAGCTGTGGGTACAAAGATTATTAAAATAGGATCACTACTCTCAAAAGATCTCATAATCCATTTGGATCATTATTAATTTCTCCAGTGTGATTAGTAGCTTGGAAGTGTATTCCTAGCACCTATTTTAATTTGAGAACTGGCCTTATGTTAAGTAGTTCCACAATCTAAGTTCACAGAACTAAGTGCTGAGCCTCCAGCTGTGACTTGGAAGAGCTTGATTAAATGTATCATTTCAGCTATCCCTCTTAATTCTCTCAATAAAAAGAGGGCTGGGCAAGAGACAGTGGATCAATCAGTCTTTTGGAGAAATTCAGAACCTGTGAGTAGATGCCGTCAGTTCCCTCATTCTTTCAAAAAAAATGTGGGTGACGCTGCCAACACTCAATCCCTTCAACCAGATCAAGTACTTACAAATATATTTTGATAAAAGTTAGTTAACTGCTGAACTGGCAGAGTGTCTGATGCAGCTGGGACATGGAGATTGAACAAAGGAAGCATGAAAGACTTGAGAGAGAAAATAATGGCAAGGGTAACACAATGTTTTTTGTGTTAAGTGAATCCTATTTGAAGTCATTGAGAATTAAATTATTTTGGCCCAAATGTGGGCTACCATTGAGGAGGAGATCTCAAGATTAAAAGCAGTCCTGGCCAATATAGAAGAGAACGGGTAACTCACAATGGTAGTCAACTGGGTAAACATCTGTCTCCTCTCTCTTCTCTCAACCATAAACTCAGTATAATAAGCCTTACAAAGGGAGGGAGTTTGTAAGAGTGAAATCCCCTACCCCCAACCCACTTGAGTACTAGGTCTACCTACCCTGCACCAAAGAGATAGAGTGGAGTTTAAATTGAATTTGAAATTGAAGCATTCAGTTGACTGTCACGATGAATAAAACGATAACATTTAAAGAACTGAAAATAACAGCAAATTTTTGGAAACAGGCTGACCTGTCATTAAGATGCTGGCTATTCTTTAAGATTCTGTAGTGGTGAGTGATTCTACAGAGGAAAGTCAGTAGAACTTAATGCATAAATAATTTATCTGTTTATAACACAGCGACTTCTCTTTACTTTTGTTAACTTATTTGCATGCAATGAAATGCATAATACTCTAACATGTTTTTAGGTAAAATAAAAGTTTTATATGAAAACAAGAGCATTTGTTAGTTATTGTTTATAAGCTCAGTTCATCTACTAAAATATTTGGATGAATGCCTACATGTACAGAGCAAATAAATCTTGTTTTCAAGTATTAGGCTTCTATATTTATAAATTGTTTTGGTTCTACTTGATTTCAGATGAACTTTAAAATGTGAAATCAATTCTAGAATTAGAAAACTTTAATGAAGTGAAAAAGATATATTATTTCTTTCTCCAAGCTGACTTTTATTCACTCATTTCTGCCTGCATCACTCTTTCATTCCATGATGCTATTATGAGAGAGAAGTTGATGAGTTGATATTGGGAAGAAGCCAAAGCTTTTGAATAATAAAAAGATTAACATATAATCATGGAGAAAATATAGGAATCTTATCATTGGTGATCACAAAATAAAAGGTGTTTTTTTAAATTTCCTGTCAAAACATAAGCTTATATTATGTTTATTCCTTTCCATATATAAGATAACCAGTGAATTATGTCAAGTTGAATTATTGCAAATACATTCTATTTGATATATTTACTTAGTATATTCACATATGTACATTTTTTTTATTGTGGCAGTGGTCTCTGATATTAGGTCTACTTTTTCATATGAAAATAGAGAAAAATAATTTTATTGCATGGATATAGACCTAAACAAAATGTATAATAGCTAAATAAGCATCCCACAATTTAAAGTACTCTATTTCCAATTTTTCATAATTTTATGTCCCTACCTGATCAAGCCTTAACCTTTATCAGGAACTTTCTCTAATCCTTCTGAAACCTTTATCAGAAGGTTCCCTGATTCTCATACATTTTCTCGTTTTTTAGAGTGAATCACTTAAACTAATGGGGGAAAAAGCTATACCAGGAAGAGCAGTGAACAGGAAATGCAAAGACAAGACTTATTTTCCTAACGTGAGCATACCTATGTAACTTAGCTTTGAGTTAATAAATGTGTAAGGATGTGGGGTGAATTCAGGGCATGCTTCTCTAAAAGGAAATACCTAAGTTACATTTTATCATATTTATATAATTCATGACAATTATGAGAGTTCAAAGCCCAGACATTTTTCAATTCAAATACCTGTCTATACAGGTCCAGTGTTAGCACAGAAATACATCATTTGAAGTAATTCAGGGATGGGATTTCACAGAACTTAGTAGCTAATGGTGGGAGTTGTTATTCGAGACAATTGGAGATGCAAGGTTGAGAAAGGCAAGGGGATCCAAAAATAGCACAAAGGAATCGAGTTCCAAATCCTAGGGAGGAATGAGAATGAAAAGCAAATTCACTCAAAGCCAGAGATGATGTCCAGAAAGAGACAATATCAATGTAAAATAGGTCACGATTTAATGGAGAAAAGGCATTTTTTGAAATTTGAAAGCCTGAACCAATCCTAGGTAGAATATTGGCATTTGAAGCATGTGTTTTATACGTTGGCAACAGCATTTTGACTAAATTAATTAAATGGTATAGAGGTTATTGACTAAAGACAAAATGTATAAAATAGGAGCAGAAATAGGGTGATTATTAACACCAAAACAATATCAAGATTTTTGTATAGAGGTATTTTTAGTTTATCATTTCAACTCCATATATATTTAAAGGATTTTTATTTGACAAAGAAAGAAGAAACTGAATGAAACTCATGGTTGTTTGTCATGTTTTACTGCAAAATTGGTTTGGATAATTTTAAGATGAAAACTCTGAAGTCGCCTTATTCAAAGTACCTCTCAGAAATAGAAAACTGACAGCTAGACAATATACCTACTTTTTCCCCAAGATTAAATAACAAACTCACTGTGGAAGCATCAAAACTAGGTAATTTCTATCTTTTTCTATTTGTCCTTTACATTACACAATATTTTATCTATAAATTCACCATTTAGTTAGATTAATAGTATATGTTCAGAAAGCATCCCTTAAATAACATCATTTTACCTGAATAAGAAATAATATTCTACTTTATTGTCAGCTACTAATGAGTCTTGATACGCATTGGTTCATGAAGTTAGTAGAAAGCATAAGGACCATTTAAAAAGGTAATTTGTATGTAAACATTCAGATGTCAGTTCTGCCTGGAAAAAATGAAATGTTGAGGGGATCGTTACATAAGACAGTGAAATTCTGGATGTTGTACTGACTAAAGGACTAAATTGACAATATAGAGAGAAAGGTGAGGTTAAGAGATAAGATAAATTTCAACTATTTCTTTTTTTGTTTTAGATTATCATTAACTGGAAAAAACCCAATTACTAAACATATACTGATTTTCTGTGTACATTCATTTTGTAGATTCACCACAGTTAAGATTTTTAAACTTGATAGCAAATATTTCTGCATAATTTTAAAGCAAGAGAACTCTTTTGTTTAAGAGTAAGAAGTAAAGATATAGTTGAAATCACAACACTTTTTACACTCAGCAGTTACGATCACACAGCAATTGGTTTGGCTTGCCATCTTGTACGCTTGCACACACATCTCAAAGCTCACAAAATTAAAAGAGTAAAATGAGCGAAAGGCTAATTCAGTTATTCTGATGCTTTGCACACTAATCCTGATGTAATATGTTTTCTTCCCACAAATTGAAGGCACACATGTCTAATGATGAAGACTTCCTTGATGAATTCATTGTTTGATAATAGTTTGTCTTTGTCAAAAATTCAATCCCAGAATTCCACTAATGTCATTGTCTATATAATCCATCTGCTGCCTAAATGCTGGCTGATTTTGCCTATGGGGACACTAACATATGTCACTCTCTCTTCAGAATCCAAGTTTTTACCCATGAATTTCCATCTTATTTCCTATTGTACTTACTTTCTATTTTGCTAGTATGCCTTTAAAAATGCCTCAAAAATTTAAAGGATCCTTGACTAGAGTTAAGAGTCAAAAAAGAAATAAAAATAAAATTTTAAAGGAGATATAAGTAAAGTACAAGCACAATATCTAGCACATAGTCACACACAATGATTAATTTTTTTCCCATGAATTCCTTGCAAATAGCTCATGTTAAACATTTTTTGTGTATTTTATGAAGAAAATGTGTAATCGGAAGGCATACTTTCTGTAATGGAGAAACGAATGCTCTTTGTTCTCAAAGACAGCCAAAAATAAATAAATAAATAATAAAAAGTCATTGAAGAAAGTTAATAAATTAATTAATTGTGTTTATGTTAAACTTTTATGTCTACAAATGAGCATTTAGAGTTATTTTCTTTTTTGTAGTTTTTGAGGAAAATGGAAATGTTTGTTGTGTGACATGTTTGTAAAATTTTGTAAAATTTAGAGTTTATCAGAGGATCCTAAGTTCAAACATTTTCAAGACCTAAGACAAAAGTATATTTACAAGAAAGGCAAAAACATAAGTAGTCCTGAGAGTAGAATTGCAATAATTTGCAAATAAATATTTTCCTTTTTATTGAAATGCACCAATGAAAGTTTATGAGATTTATTTACTAATATACATTGTTTGTTAAGTTTTTTGACCTTTAAAGGCTTTTATCAATTAAGAAGTGCCTAATTATTCTCCTGTCACAATATTAGCAAAGTAATTTTTACTAAAACTATTTGTTATAATGTATAGTTTAGTTTATATATGTGACATTTCACATTTAGATATGGTTATTCCAGACGACGATTAGACTATCACTGTAGTGAGCTGTAATTTAGATAAGCAAATTCTGATATTTACACTGAGTGAAGGGTGCTACCAGAGAGAGAAAAATAAAAACATTGAACAATGTGGATTAAGAATAAGCAGAAACTGAATAAACAAAATAAAGTGAACAGAAAAATAATGAACTAACTAAAGGGAACAGATAAAATGATGGCAAGCAAAAAAACAGAGCACACAAGAATTGAGAGGATCGTATATATTTTTAAATGCCATATGCTTATCTCTAGCTATGTTGCAAGACCCACAAAGGATGGCCTACAATTAACTTGTCTTTTTGAATTCACTTTTCGTTGGTTTCTTCATATTTGTTTTCCTCCTGGCTACTAAATACATTACCTCACTTCCTGTTTCTCCTCACTTTGCCTTTTGTAATTGTCGAGAGCATTTCTTGGCTCATGGATAGGAAAAGTAGCAGAAAATAGCAGATTCATATAGTTGAGGAGATGGGTTGGGAGTCTGAGGAAAAAGGCCAGAGTTTCTGAAGAGAGAGAACTGCATAGAGAGAATGCAACAGAAAGTGCAGAAGCTTCTCCTCAAGTGTTCAGCAGAGATCTTGATCAGGGTGCACATGAGAAAATTACCCAGAGCTAGGGAAGAACCACTGGAAAGAGTGACAGGGAATGGTACTCAGTGCCCACACAGGTAAAAAATAGTGCCTGTTCCTACCAGCCAGACTGGAAAGACCTGAGTTCAAGGGATATTGGATTGAGTACACTGAAGGGTCTTGCTTCAATAATGGGGAATAATTTAGTCCTAGAATGAAAACTGTTTTGATACTGCTTAATAAACTTAATTAGAAAATTTCTAAAGGATCAAATCAGTTACAAGTAGCATAATTGCAATCTTGAACAAAGATCATTAACGTTTATCAGCATAAAAAACAGTACTAAACAAGATAAATTTTACATTTTCTATTTACTACAACCCATAATGAGGAGAAAAATCAAGGATTGGCATCAACCCAGAACCGGCACAGATTTTAGCATTAGTAGACAAGTACATTAAAGCTGATATAACTGTATTCCAACTGTATCCCATATATTCCAAAGTAGAGACATGAAATAAATAAGAAAGACCCAATTGTACTTTCAAAGATGAAATTTATAATGTCTCAGATGAAAAATACACTGGATGAAATTAATGGAAGATTAACTTTTCAGCAGAACAGATGGGAGAAAGTGAAGATACAGCAATAGCAACTATCCAAAATGAAACATCCAGAGAAAAATAAACAGAGCAGAACATCAGTAAGCTGAAGGACAATTTCAATTGGCCTAATGTATAAATAGAGTCCATGAGAGTGGGACAAAAGTATTGAAAAAAATGATAAATTTAAATTCATCAAAATGAAAAACTTCTGCCGTTTGAAAGACATTGTTTAAAATATTTGAAAATTTTATTGTTTAAAAATAAAAACACAAATCTCACACTGGGAGAAAATGTGATAAAGAATGTTTATCCAGAATATATAAAGAACCCTTACACTTAAATAATATGGGAAAAAACCTACAACCATCACTTAACTATTAGAAAAGGTAAAAGTAATATACTCTTGGTGAAAGGGAGAGGAACTGGAAGTCTCATATACCTCAGGTTAAAATGAAAAACTGTCTAACCACTTTGGAAAACAATTTGTCAGTTCTTAAATGGCTAAGCATATATCTAAATTATGGCCCAGTCATTTTAGTCCTAGGTATTGACCAAGAGACATATAAGCATGTGATCCTGCAAATGATCATGACAGTTTTATTTACCTATTTCAGGAAGTGGATGGATGAACACATGGTATAATGTGAATACACCATGGAATACTACTCAGCAATTAAAAAAATGGACTGAGACTAATTACATGGATGAATCTCAAAATAATTATGTTGAGTAAAAGAAGCCTGAGGGCTAAAAAGTATTTAATGTATGATTCATTTGTATAAAATTTTATAAAATGCAGAATAATCTATAGTAACAAAAATCAGATCAGCAGTTGCTTGGAGATGTGGGACAGAGAAATTGCTAATGGGCATAAAAAAAAAATCTTTGAGTTGATAGTTACACCTGTATTGATTATGTTGGTAGCTTTGTATACACTACAAATAGGTGCAATTTATTGTATGTCAATCATATCTTAATAAAACTATTTAAAATACGGTAAAAATATAAGTTTAAATTTGTAATTAATATGATAAATGTAAGACAGAGACTTTCACAAGTAATTATCATAGAAACCGGAAATTAAATAAAAAGTAGTTATTAATCTTTACAAGAGACAGATACTACTCTTTAAGAATGAGAGGAAAAAGGATGAAAAAACATGTATAGTATTAACATAAAAGCTAAACTGATTTTAGCCAAGATGGCTGACTAGATCTGTTGCTTGTCAGACCATCTGGGCTGAAAGGTAGAATATTGGACTGAGAAAAGCAGAGAAGAGTCATAGCTCAGGTGTGGATCATGGAGACAACAGAGATGTCTATGGACTCCACAGAGAAAAATTGCAAAGCTGAGAAAGAAGAAGGTAGAGAGGAGAAGATAGCAGTGTGGATCAAACCCAGGGAGGCTTGGGGGTGAGGGGGTTTCCCCTCCCCAACCTGGATGCCTTTGGTGAACAGTGGGACACAAAGTATACTGGAGGTACTTCCACCTTCCATGAGCCTAGGTGCTGAGACTAAATAGAAATAGTGAGGTGAACCAGCAAACTCCAGGTGTTTGGGTGTCTATAAGGGACACCCCACTGGAGAGTGCCATGAGAGACTGGAGTGCCAGCTTTCTTACACCTAGACACTTCCTCCTCCGCAGCCCCCTATTCACCGCATCAGAGAAAGTAATTTGAGCTCAAGTAGCTGGTAGCTGCAGCC
>RJWJ010034988.1:0-16914 GCA_004363605.1 Indri indri | reverse complement strand
TTTTTTTTTTTTTTTAATTAGTCTTATCAACAGCGTCAACTCTTTGACTTTGTTAAACCTCTCTATTGCATCTTTAAGGAACCAAATTGTGTTGACTTTCCTGATGAGAGGATTTGGTGTTTCTTCTTCCAGAATCCAGGGAAAGTTACTCACCTGAATTCACTTTAACTCTTCTAAATGTTCATGGATCCATGAGGCTAACTCAAGATCAGCTCTTCAGTATGTTTTGCAGAGAATATCAAGATTAGTTTCTCTGTTTCTAATCTGATGTGGCCATTTTTTCTAGTTTTTATGTGTACTAGTTTCCAAGTGTCAGTGTTTACTTCACTGTTTTATTTTTATTTGTCTTCGGATATTTCCTTTGCTTAAAACAGTACTTTAAAAATATATTTGTTATGAATTATCTAGAATTAAGTTGTAGTCTAGTAAAAAGTCCCTTCAGAGTATCTTTTTGCCATACTGCTGGCATCAGCGGAAGTTAGGTCAATTAGGAAAGTAATTTAGCATGTAACAATGGAAACCTTAGCTGCTATTTTAAAAAGTCTAAAAAGTAACTTGTCTAGATAAAAATGGAATATGAGTCTCCCTGATTCCAAAGTGCATGCACTTTCTAACATATTTTGTTTCATAAATGCTCCATTACACACCATAAAATATAGATGACACCTCGAGTGTGTCATATTCTTCTACTATCAAGCCTCTGAAAACAGCATTTTTATCATAATTTTTTTAACTACTGTATTAACACAGACATTGACTTTCTAAGTTTTAGACTACTATGGCATTGACTTTTGTCCTGTCCACAACGTAATCAATATTGCTGCAAAATTACCTTGTTTCTCTGTCACTACTTAAAACATAAATTTCCCACATTCAGTCATTCTGTTTTTCTGTATTACTTTATATTTTATTTAATTTCTTTATCCTTGAATTCAAGGCTCTTTTCTCTTCTTTCTTTGCATAAGTCTTCCTCTTTTTAAACTATCTCCAGCCTGTTGCTTTTCCCCCATTAAGTAATATTCATTTAAAACATTTTTTAACTTTCATTAATGTGTTCTATAATTTTTATAGTCAAATATTTAAAAAAATTGTCATTTCTTCTACCTTTAGTTTAAGTTTGTTGGTGGGTTTTTATTTAAGACTGATTACTTCAAGAATGATTTCTTGGAAGAGGTCTGTTAGATAACTTGTTTTACTTTTGTTTGATATTCTTCTCTGTTATAGATTCTTCATGTGCTTTGTGGCTTGTATCAGTAAAGTAGCAAGCAAAATCCCCTACATTTTAAATTTCTCCTAAAGAATGTAAAATAGATGTTGGTAACAATATCACTATATTATCATGAGAAATAAGTTCTTAATATGGGACATATACACATACATATATTTTATATATATATATATATATATATATATATATATATATAATTTTATGAACTGAATTCAGTCCCCTCAAAATTCACATACCGAATCCCTAACCCCTAAGGTATTTGAAAATTGAGCCTTTGGGAAATAATCAGGTTTAGATGAGATAATGAAGGTCAGGCCTTTATGATGACATTAGTGCCTTTATTAGAAACACTGGAGAATTTGTGAGCTCTCTCTCTCTCTCTCTCTGTCTCTCTCTGTCCCTTTGTGTGTGTGTGTGTGTGTGTGTGTGTGTGTGTGTGTGTTTGTGTCTGTGTCTCCCCCCTTGCTATGTGAGGATTCAGCCAGAACATGGCTGTCTGCATGCCCGAAGAAAGCCCTCACCAGAAACCAACCATTCTGGCACCCTGATCTCAAACTTTGAGCCTTCAAGATGGTGAGAAAATAAATTTATGTTTTCTATTAATATGCAGCTATGGTATTTTGTTATGGCCACCCAAGTAGACTAAGGAAAAAAAACATATATATGTATTAGGTTATTAAGTATGAAATGTCTGATAACCTTAAGTACTAAATTTGACAGTTGATATCTCTGACATTTCACTTTGATATTTCTTGTTTTATCCTTACTGTGAAGGTACATCCTCATTCTTTCAAATGTATATTTTGGCTTCTGATTATCTTTGAAATATTCTTTTGGAACAATTTTTGTGAAATCATGGATAAGTCAAAAATTCATTATTTTCGAATATGAGTTCCATCGTGGAATCATTGTAGTGCAGACAGCTCAAAATACCATTGAAGTGTCTGGGAAGGATGTGGCTAATGAACGCACACACAGTGCGTGGGTGGTTTCAGAAGTTTCATTCTGGAGATTTTAATCTTGAAAATGAGCCACGTGGGCGACCTGAAGGTGGATAATAACGAGCTAAAAGCTGTAGTGGAAGCGAATCCATCTCAACCTATGTGTGAATTAGTAGCGAGGTTTGACATTACTATCCCAACAATATTGGACCTTTTGAAAGGAATAAGCTGGATAGATGGATTCTGCATGAATTAAATGAGCATCAGAAGAAAAATGCTCTAGAAGCTTGCCTTTCTTTGCTGTATGACATAAAGGTGAACCATTTCTACAGCATATTGTTGTGTGTGATGAAAAATAGATTCTTTTTGACAATTGCAAGCATTCAGAAAATGGTTGGACAAAGATGAAGTGCTGAAACAAAGTCCAAAACTGAATATTCATCATAAGAAGTTAATGGTGTCTGTTTGGTGGTCCAGTGCTAGTTTTATCCACTGCAGCTTCATGAAAACTGGTCAATTGATTACAGCAGCTGTCTACTGCAACCAATAGGATGAAATGATGAGGATGCATGTGATTAAGCAGCCGAGATTGGTCAAGAGAGACAGGCCAATCCTCCTGCAAGACAATGCTCAACCACATGTCACACAAACACTGCTCGAACTACAGAAGCTGGACTTGGAAACTTTGTCATCCACCATATTCACCAGACCTTGCCCCTACTGACTACCACTTCTTCCAGGCTTTGGACCACTTCTTACAAGGAAAAATATTCAATTCTCAATAAGCTGTGGAAAATGCCTTTCACAATTTCATCACCACTCACTCTCCAGGCTTCTTTGCTGCTGGCATGAACAAGCTACCGTTATGATGGTAAAACTGTCAATAGTTTAGGTGCATAATTTAATTAATGGTACTGCTTCTTGTTTAAGATATAATAAACTACACTTTTCATTTGAAATTGGACATTTCATATTTAATGACTATATATTATACATATATATATATATATATAGTGCATATATATATGTGATTTGTGGGCTCCTTGCCATTACCATAATGTGCATTTGATGCATATTTCTTATTTTTATTCTGTACAATATAATTAGATATGAAGATATCATAGATGTTAAACATCACAAATTCAAGACATGTTGAGAATGAAGAAAAAATAAAGAGATCAATGAAAGCTTATGATAAGGTACCTAATTTAAACTCATTAAGGACTGTTATAGGATTGAGGAGAAATCTAGTGGTTCATGAAAGAATAAGTTTTTATTTGGTAATAGTTGAGATAGTACTGTGAGTTTTCTCTCTTACTTGTGGGGAAGCATCCAAAGCCAAATGAGAAAAGTGTTGATTAAACTGCTTTTAGGGAAAGAGAGTACTTCCAAAATGTGTAACTTGTTGTGACTAGATGCTTGGAGACAAGCAAAATCTCACGGGCTTGCCCCTTATTGTTTCAGAGCCACACCTGGGGAGACAGCTCTTCAGAGAACTTGCACTATTACATGTTGTTTGGAGGGCCAGATAAATTTCTCACTCTACAACCTTCATTTCCAAGAATTTGTCAAATTTCAAAAATACTACAAATGTATTTTCTAAATAAAATTCCTCTCCAACATTTTATTCTTTTTTTCCAGGAGTCTGTCTTTCCCTTTCGCTAACCATGTTAAATAAACGTTCAAGTTCTTTGAAAATTTTTTGTTTAAGTTACTAAGAAAGGTATGTCAAACTTTTCCACTCTAATAGTAGATTTTCCTGTTTCTGATACAAATACCATTTAAAAAATTATAGATATCGATGCTATGACATTCGATGCAAACACACTGAGATTTGTTATATCTTCTTGGTAAGTGGTATCTCTTACAATAACACAAAAAGTATAAAATACGTTTCCTCCACTTTACCCCCTTTTGTACTTTGTGCTATGTTTCCTGTGAATTTATAAACTCCACAAGATGGTAATTTTGTTTTATATAGCCAACATTCATTTAGAAGTAGCCACCTGCCTACTCTCTCCTTCCTATATCTTCATTCTTCCATTTAAGACCATTTTCCTCCTGTCTGTTGAACTCCATTTCATGTGGATTTGTTGACAAGTACTCTCACTTCTTGTTTGTCTTAAATTTTGTTGTATCCTCAGTGTTGGCGGAAAGTCCTAGCATTACAGGCATGAGCCCCCGTGCCCAGGCTCTCCTTGGTACTTTTGAGTTATTTCCTCCTTTTATACTACTCATGTGTCAGTCTGAATATTTTATTCAGTTTTTCAAGTCCACTAGTCTTTTTTCCACAGTATATCTACTTTGTTTTTAAATGATATATTGATATTATAGTTATTATAATTTCTGTTTTCCTATTATAATTTTTGTGGGTTTTTTGTATGATAAGATTCTCCATATTGTTCTGTAACTTCTTGAAGCATTAGTCACATCCACACCTAATAACGCCTCTGTATCTCTCATAGATCTATTTCTATTATTTCTATTACTTTCATTATCTCTATCATTTGTTTTATCACTCATTTTTCTTCCTGGACACCTCATTGTTTTATATTTTAGTTCCTATAGTTTACATGAAGACTTGAAGAGATAATTTTAGGATCTGGGTAATGTTACCTTCCTGTAGGGAGGATTTACTTTTGCTCTGGCTGGGCAGGTAGAAGAGAAACAGAAAAGAGGTTCATCTGATCTAAAGTTGGACTTGTCTTTGAAAAGAGTTGTCCAATTCTCTTTCATCCTTACTCCTAGAATATAGCACTTAGTGGTTACATGTGAAATTCTGGGCCATCTACCAGCATTCCTCCTCTACACAAGGCCATAAATACAAAAGTTTTTATTCTAGATGTAGTCCATTAAGAATGTCAGAAAGTCTGCTCTAATGGAAGCCCTGGAGCAGCCACTTTCTGCTTGGCTTTGAGCCTTTCAACTGCTCTTTTGGACTTAGTACAAGTCCAAGAGAAGTGTGGCTCAAAATGTTGGCTCATCTTTCTTCCCTTTCCTTCTGTCATGTATATTGGACCCTTAAGTTCATCTCCATTTTAGCTCTCTCATTTTATATGTATGATTTTTGCTTATTTATTTAAATCTGATGTTTTTGTTGATTGAGAATGTTGGTCTAGAGATAGCTAGTCTTCCTTTGCTAGAAGTACAATTCCTATTTTCTCTTCTGTGACATTCAGTTCATATTAAACTATTAAAACACAAATATTCAAACACACGTTAAACTATTTTAATTATGGGTTTCTGAATCATTTTCATTAGCCAACCAATGTCATCTTGTGACTGTACACTGAATTATCATTGATCCTTTGGTTAATTAATTCTGGAAACAGAAAAATAAAAGCTAGCTTAAATAATATGAGAATTAAAAGTAGAATCTTTCTATTTTATTCACTTAATAGATATAATTTTAGTGCATTCTCTGCCACACAATATGTGATATTTTGCAAATTACTTTACCTCTCCAGATCTCAGTTTCTCAGATAAAAGAAATGAGTTCAACCAGATAATCTTTAAAAGTCTTTCCATACCTAAAATTCTGTGATTTAATAAGAATAAATTAAACTTGAATCTTTGATGATTAAAGTTTAATTTGAATCTTGCAATCCATGAGATTTTTATAGTTTCTAAATTTAGAATAAAATAATATTCCTCCCTATCTCCAGTACTAGAAGAGGTCCCATATGACCTGAACAAGTTTCAATGCAATAATTACTTTTGAATATATAATTGACAAGAAATTTTGAGGAGGACTGGTAATATTAGGAAAACTACCCTATTACAGATCAGTAAATATTATAAAACTCTAAATTGCAATGGCAGGATGTCAATATAAGAATATATAAATTAACAAATGGAATAGAATGGAGAACCTGCAGATGCATGTGTTTATGAAAAGAGTTAATTAAGACAGATTTAGCATTGTGTATCAGTGAGGAATTATAGGCTAGATGAAAAATGATACTGAGCCACTTGATTATGTAGAAAAAGAAAAGAAACTCCCGACTTCACAATATATACAATTAAGGTTGAGTAAAGACCCATATATAGAAATTATATTTTTAATTACATTAGAATTGCAAAACAAATCTCAAACTTAAATGAAATTTTCAAGTCATAAAAAAATTGTAAGTGCTAATGTAGAAGGCAGAGAAATTTTAATGATTAAGATTCAAAACTCTGTCGTCAGACTTGTATCTGATATCAGACCCACATTATCCTGCTCCTTTCTATCTGTATTAACTTAAAATGAGAATGATTACCTAAACAGTTTCATCAACATCATCCTTAAGTGTAAAATATGAATAATAGTACTTGTTTTATGAGAAATGTCACATGAATTAAATAGGAAAATATCAAAATACTTAGTGTGTGGCCAGGAAAAAAGTGGTATTCAATTATTATAGAAATTATGTTTGAAAGAAGTCTTATTCTTTTTTTTTTTTTTTTCTGGTGAGATGCATAGTGTTTGGAGAAGAACTGAAGGCTTGAAGAGAAACATTAAGTTTGGAAGACTTGTGCTTTCATCTAGTATAGAGTAAATACTCCCATATATTAGAGTTACAGAAGAATCAAGGCATGGTAATCCTCCTTCAGTTACTCTAGTCTAGTTATATTTTTGAAGAATGAGTGACAGGTGGTACAAAAGACTCACTTGACTAAGTTTGGAGACTGTAAAATATAGTGATAACATTCTTTATGTTTCATGTTGAGTGACTTATTATAGCTTAGTTTTTTAAATGTAGGAAGAGAAACAATAGAGTTTTTACTGATAAATTTAAAGATCTATAGGGTTGATCTAACAAGAGGAGCACATTTTTCTGGTTCTTATTAGGTTATGTAAGAGATTTTGATATCCAAGACCTATAGAGCGAGAACTAAAGCTATTCAAGGATAATATAATAAGAGAAGGGTGGATTGGAGGAAGATAGTCAATGATTTCTGATAACTTATAACTTGCAATAAAGGAGTAAGAGAGTGAAGAAAATATGCAGTTGGGGCAAAGAATGATATACTAGGGTGTAAGTTTGCAGAATTAAGACACTTTCATGTAAAGGCAAATATAAGAATTAACCATGGGAATGATTTACTGAAGTAGAGTAGACATGACTGTTCAAGTCAAAGTTCCTAAAAATTCCTGAAGCCCAGCAATTAAGAAAAGTGCATTTGTTAAACTTGTTAAACATAGGTATGTGGGAATTGTTGACGATGACTTAAATTTAGTCTCTTTCGTATTTCCAATATTCTAGAAGTGCCTGACATATGCTACAGACTTTAAATATACTACTTATATCCACATGAATTGTCCTTACAACCTAGCTTGTTGATCTTAAAAAGATTCTAAAACTGTGACGATAATGACATAGATGAATAAAGAGGAAAAGAAATAACCCTGTGAGCTTCAATGAACAAGTTTCCTTTTGGCAAGGAAAGTTTCCATTGCCAAGCTAAAGATACCACCTAGCATGCAGCTACTTTTATTCTAACTTTTATTTTATTGCAAAGTCTCATTTCACCTTTTTCTCTAAGAAGCTGAAGAGGTCAAATAGTGTCAGTTTTTGTAGCAGAAGGATTTAAAGTGCCTAAAACATTTGTTAATCACGAAAAGTGCTTTCACTTTAGTAAATTTATAAAAAGGAGCCTTATTTTAGCCCTAAAAGGAAAACATTTAACTACATTTTTATTTTAATCACTTTTCAGTTAAAATTAAAATATGAAAAAGATAATTTGTTTTTGAACTTGGCCTTTCTGATGAAGGAAGGTTTATGTGGAAGAATTGTTCTTGTTTCTTTTATGTTTTCTTGTGTCTCTCAAAGATGATTCTTAATGAATTGTCAAATGTAGGTTTGAGACTAGAATTTATAGACCACAGTTATTCATTCCAGTCAAATGCCACAGAAAAGAACAGCAACAAATCAAAGTTAATTTGTAATTGAAACCAACTATTACTAAAAGCAATTTAGCTTTAAAGAACCTTGACATGTTCAAAAGATGAATTACTTGATTCAGCTTTGTTATTTAAAATTATTTTTAATCATCTACTAGAAGAGAAGGTTAAACTTAGGAAGGCCAGACAGGAATGGAATCTATTTTATGTTCTTTTTAAAACTCAGAGAATAAAATACCTTTTGAAGATGAATTAAAATGTATTTCAGGAAAGCATAAGAGCATTGGGCAGTTTTAAGGAAATTGCTATTTTTTAAGTGTGAATATAATATAAAACTTTATAAATTAAAAAAAGGAAATTTACATGGTTGCCTTGCACTTTAATTTTCTCTCTCTAAATACCTACCAAATTACCTTTTACTTTTTTTATGCATTAAGTCCATGATGTATATGAATGAGAAAGTGAGTAAATTAAGCTCATAATTTTGCTAGTAACTTATTTTTTTTACAAATGCACAATCTCGCTCATAACTTGATTCATACTCTTTGCTATTCAAGAACTGCATTTAGTCTGACCTAATTTAAGCCTAACTGAGGAGAACTTTTTTTATTAGTATTTGTCTGGGCAACAGGTTATTTCTGTTTTTTTAAAATGTGTAAGACAGTAACCTAGATGAATATCTCTAAATTCAAGCCTTAATTATAAATAATAAATTGTCTTGACTTGTCTCATTTGTTCATTTATATGGACCTTGTGTATAGACAGTTTCTCCCTCAAGAGAATCTGCTTGAGGCAGAAATGACTGTTGCACCTACCTCTTTCATATTGGCCTCCACTACTTTTTGCATATTTGTTACTCTGCTCTGATTATGCAGGAGTATAGAGTAACATTAGTAGCCAATATGAAAGTTTCAGGTTAACAGTTGATTATAGCAGAGATGTTCTAAACCAAAAATTCAATGAAAAGAAGAAAAATATCTTTGTTTTTGGAAAATTTCATCATTTTGATTAATACTTTCTGAATGTGTAATTAGCAAGTTCTGATGAAATTTAGCAATAGAAAGATTTACCTAAGTGCATGAAAATGTTTCTATGTTTTCATATGAAATCATTAAGTTTGGGAATAATAAAAGAAATGAAGTTTTCAAAAATTTTATTGAAAGTATTATTGCGGTTTTCTTCTACAAGTCCTGAGACAGATTAAAGGTCAACATTTTAGAAGCGAAGAGTATAAAGAGTTCAGAACTACAATGATGATAGATAAAAAGCAATGACAGGCAAATTGGATGGTTAATTAAAGCATCCATGTTGGTGAATAATATTTGGCATGTCAAATTCAATGTCAGAATTAGAGATTAGAAATCTAAATATTCATTACCAAGGGTTATTATTATAGTCAAGATAAAAAAGTAAAGAAAAAAATACAACACACAGAAGCAAAAATAGTTAAAGTTAGAAACCAAACATAGTATCAGATGTCTAAATATTTCCAGATTAGGTACACAAAGAGAAAGTAAGTCAGCAGAAAAAATGCAAATGCTGATATTTGTTCCAAAATATCGTGTTTGAATACTCAGTTAAATTGATGGATGGAACAAGACAGGGAAGATATTCTCTTTCCCTCTCCCTTTAAAGACAATGATATAGTATTTTAAAAAAAACTGTATAAATATTTAAATGGTTCTCAATGTTTGTTAAACATTTGAATCACCTGGGTAGTTTTAAAAGTCCTAATGTCCAGGTCAAACCATATATCATTGAAATTGGTTTTTAGGGTAGGAGCTAAACCAGGATGATTCCAATGTGTAGTAAAGTTTGGGAATGGTTCATATAGTGTATTTCTAGCAGAAGGTACTTTCAATTTCTAAATGTAATGACCATATACATGGATATATATATGTGTATTTATGTATATATGGATATATATAGAGAGAGAGAGTGAGAGAAAATTAGAGTGATACAATGAAAAAGTAAGGTTTACTCTTTTTTTGTATACTTTTATCATAGTAAAACAAGTGAGTATTTGCTTGGATCTAAAGTCTAACGTATTTTGGGAATACATTTCCATGCTAATTAAAGTAAATGGCCTACTCATGGTAAATTAGGATTTCATAAATTTTTCCCATACTACAAAAGTTTTCTCAGAAAGAAATATATTTTCTTCATGCCAAGTTTATTTTTTTATGTGTACGTGTGTGTTTCTGCTTTGATGACAAGAAGATAAGCCCTTTTGACTAAATTTCTCTTTTGGTGTCTTCTTAGGTTACAGTCAATTGATGTTTCATGTTTAAACAACTGACCCTGTCTGTACATATGTTTGTGGATTTATTTTCAGATTAGTTAATATAAACTGAGACACAAACATGATGTTGATCCATCCCAGCTATCTGAGACCATGGCTAAGGTCCCAGTGTTAATGATATTCCTTTTTTTCCTCTCAAATTATGCCTTCAGATGATAAGTTATGTTGTCCCTCTATATCTAAAAAGCTGCCACTTTTTGAAAGACCATTCTTGGTTTTAAAGTTGTAACATAAGCTTTTGTTTTTGTTTTTGTTCTTTTTAAATAACCAGGGCATTAATCATTACCTACTGGGATGGGGTCAAAACTCTCAACTTAGTAGCTACCGTGAGCAGGACCCTGGCTTCTTGTCAAACATAACCATTCTAAGTGTCCTCATATAATTTATACAAGATAACTGGGGAAAGTGGACATCATGGCTGTCATCTGATCACCTATGCACCTTGTGTCTTTGTCATAACTTAATCAAAGTCTACCTTTCAGTAAAAGTGACAACCTGTGTTTAAAACTTATTTTCTATTGTAAATTTTGAGAATAGAGATAATCTTATTCATTTTTGAGTCACTCCCTACCTCATTCATGACACTTTTCTCCTTTCTATCTTGTGGGAAAATAATAATTGTTTTTGAACAGATGAATAGAGGATAAAGGGAGGGAAGAAAGAGTAAAGACTAACTTGATCATAGCAGAATATTCATTTGGTATTATCACAGTCAATGTGTGAATATGTAGTTTAGGACCTGTTTACTGAATGCATTGAAATATGGCCAGAGAAGTAATATAAATTACTGCTTCGGGAATAATTCTGTGATAATGATAAAAGGAGACATTCACACAATAGGGAGATAAATTTTTCCAGTTTCATTTTTTAACACCTCTTTAACCTCGATTCTACTTATTTTCTTCTTTTTCCTTGTCCTTTTTTTGTCTTTTTTTCTGTCCTGTGCTATTCTATTTTTTTGTTTGTATAAATTTAAGGGGTGTAAGTTTAATTTTGTTACATGGGTGTATTGTGTACTGGCAAAGTCTGGGCTTTTAGTGTATTCATCACCCGAATAATGTACCTTGTCCCCATTAAGTAATTTCTCATCACCCACCTCCTCCCACCCTCCCACCTTTCAGAGTCTCCAGTGGCTATTATTCCACACTCTATGTCATTGTGTACATTTTATTTAACTCCCATTTATAAATGAGAAAATGTAGTATTTGATTTTACTCTTTCTGAGTTGTTTCACTTAAGATAATGTTCTCCAGTTCCATACATATTGCTGCAAAAGACATGATTTCATTTTCTTTTTTGGAAATGTATTCCAGTGTGTGTATGTGTGTGTGTGAGTATTCTCTATCCAATTATCTGTTGATGGACACTTAGGTTGGAATGGGTCTTCTCTCTTCTTGGTTAGTCTAGCTAGTGATTTACCAGATTTTTTTCATCTTTTTCAAGAACAAACTTTTAGTTTCATTGATCCTTTGTATTATTTTTTGGTCTCTATTTCATTTAGTTCTTCTCTGATCTTTCTTATTTCTTTTCTTTTCCTAGCTTTGGGCTTGGCTTGTTCTTATTTTTCTAGTTCCTGGATGTGTGTCAATAGGTTAATTTGTGATCTTTCCATTTTTTTTTATTTAGGAATTTAATGCTCTAAACCTCCCCTTTAGCACTGCTTTTACTTTATTCCAGAGGTTTTTGTGCATAGTGTTTCAACTTCCATTCATTTCAAAATTTTTTTTAAATTTTCATCTTAATTTTATAATTTACCCAAAGATAGTTCAGGAGGATGTTTATTAATTTCCATGTATTTATATAGTTTTCAAAGTTTCTCTTGATACTGATTTCTAGATTTATTTGTCCATAGTCTGAGAAGATACTTTATATAATGTTGATTTTTTAAAATTTATTGAAACTTGTTTTGTGGCCTAACATATGGTCTATCATGGAGAATATTCCATATGCTGATGAGAAGAATGTATATTCTGCAGTTGTTGAGCAGAATGTTCTCAAATGTCTGTTATGTCCATTTGGTCTAAAGTCTGATTTAATTCTAATGTTTCTTTGTTGATTTTCTGTCTCAATGATCTGTCTAGTGTGGTGTTGAAGTTTGACGCTATTATTGTTTTACTTAGCATATATTTCTTTAGGTCTAGTCATATTTATTTTATGAATCTATATGCTCTGGTGTGGATTCCTTATGTATTTAAAATTATTAAATCCTCATGCTGGATTGACCCATTTATCATTACATTATGACCTTCTTTGTTTCTTTTTTTGTTTTTATTTTTTACTGCTTTCTGTTTTTGATTTAAAGTCTGTTTCATCCACTATAAGTATAGCTACTCCTGCTCACTTTTGGTTTCTGTTTGCATTGATTATCTTTTTCATCCCTTTACTTTCTGTCTATGTGTCTTATAGGTAAACTGAATTTCTTGTAAGCAGCATATAGTTGGATCATTTTAAAAATCTATTTTATCAATCTATATCTTTTAGGGGGAACATTTAATCCATTTGTGTTCAAGGCTAGTATTGATATGTGAGGTTTTGTTTCTGTCATGTTGTTATTATCTATTTTATAATAAATTCTTCATTTCTTTTTTTCCTCTGTCTTTATGGTTTGGTGGAGGTCTGTCATGTTGCCAATCTGATTTCTTTCTTTTCCTCCTTTGTGTGTTTTATAAGTCCTGTGTGTTTTATACTTTCATGTGTTTTTATGATAGTGAATATTGACCTTTCATTTCTATGTTTAGGACTTCTTTGAGCATTTCTAGTAGGGCTGGCCTAGTGGTGACAAATTCCCTCAGCATTTGCTTGCCTGGGAAAGACTTTATTTCTCCTTCATATGAACAGTATTCTTACAGGGTATAAAATCCTTTGTTGACAGTTTTTCTTTTTTTTTTCTTTAAGCACTTTGAAAATAGGATATCCATATCTTCTGGCTTGCAAGGTTTCTGCTGAGAAGTCCACTTGTAATATGATGGAATTTCCTTTACATGTGACTAGATGCTTTTCTCTTGCTCATTTTAGGATTTTTTTTTTTTTTCCTCACATTGCTTTAGACAGTCCGATGTGTTGTGGTGAATCTATATTTCAATGTATTTCTCTGGTGTTTATTGGGCCACCTATATATTGATGTCTAAATCTCTTACTTGACTGGGGAAGTTCATAAATCATTTCTCTAAACTTTTTGCTTTTTCATCTTCCTTGGGAATACCGATGATTCATAAGTTTGAATGCTTTATGCAGGTCCCTACTTCTTGAAAGCTTTGTTTATTTTTAAAAATTCTTTCTTCTCTCTTTTTGTCTGATGGGATTAACTCAAAAGACCTGTCTTCTGAGATTCTCTCTTATACTTGGTCTAGTCTACGGTTGAAGATTTCACATGTATTTGGTAATTCCTTCAATGAAGTTTTTGTTTCCAGGAGCCTTGTTGATTTTTGGTTCTGTTTTTTGTTTTTTTTTTAAAAGATATCTGTTGTCTCCTTGGCAGATTTTTCATTCATTCGTATCCTGAATTGATTTTCTGATTTCTTTGTATCAGTGTTCAGATTTCTTTTGCATCTCATTGAGCTTCTTTAAAATAAGTATTTTGAATTCTTCATCTGGCATTTCAAAAATTTCTTTCTGGTTAATATCTATTGCTAGAGAATTACTCTGTTCTTTTAGGGATGTCATAACACCTTGATTTTTCACACTTTACATATTATTATGCTATTTTCTTCACATCTGGAGAAACAGTCATTCTTCTCATTTTTGAATTTACTTTTGTTTCAGTGAGACTTTTCTTACCTGAGGAGGTGACTATGTTTGGCTTTGTCTCTCAATGCATTCAGTGGTGAAGATTTTGTATGGTTCCCTTGATTATAAATAGCCTTGGTATGGTGGCTTTCTCAAGTGACAGTTGTACTAGCAATATACCAGGTGGGTGAGCAGGTCATGACCTCTCAAGTGGTTGGGGTAGTATGGGTGATGGTGGTAGCAGAGGTCATGAGAACATTGTCTCCTTCCCAATTGCTATTCCTTTGTGTTAGCAGATATTGTAATAGACCAGCAGGTTGTGCTTGCGAGCAAGAGCAAGCTATGGTGGTTGCAGTAGGGTTTATGCTTGACCTTTCCTGACCAGAGGAAGTACTCAGATGTTCCAGATAATGGCTTAGGTCATGGTGTGCTCAATAGTCCAGGTCCCACACATTGTCTCAGAGGTGGAAGGTGAAGGTAAGTGAAGCTGGAACAAACAAGCCTGCACTCAGGCCCCTCAAAGGCAAGTGAGAGCACCATCCCTGATGGGGATCTGGGAGCAGTCCTCAGGCTCCTGGGGAAATGTCCAAGTGAAGAGTGGAGCAACTGCTGGTGTGCCATAGCTTCAGCATGGGGAAAGAGTATAGTCTTGGTATCACAGCCAAGGGAGCTAGAGAGTAACGTGCTTCACTCTCATGTTCCAGACCAAATGGGGCTCTTTCCCTCAGCTTGACTTTGGCAGCCCATTGGGGCAGTTAGTTAAGTCATATACAGTTTGCTTTCAGGCTGTAAAAATGCCCTAGATTGTACAACTTGCCACCTAGGTCAAAACCACACCCTCTCAGGCAAATCTCCTCCTGCTCTGGTCTCATGAAGAGAGGTAAAACAGTTCTAGCACCAGTGGCTAGAGACCATGCTACACTCATTTCTCAGTTCTGGCTGTGGGAGCCCCTCCCGTGGTTGAGACCCAGATCACCAATCCCTAGCATGAGACTCTCTAATGCCAGCAACTGCTTCTCCTGCCATGTGGCAGTATCCCACACAGTATTCTATGAGCTAGGATCAAGAGTAGCTTCCTCTGTTGGCCCACAATTTCTGAGAGAATGTGTGGGACACTTCCCAGTGCCATTTCTTCCCACAGTCTCCCAGCTTCTCCCTATGTTAGATTCAGGCCTTGAGATTGTCAAGATACTCCCCTATAGCCTGGATTGCACAGTTCCCCAGTTTGAAGGTGTATCACAGGGTCACTCACACCTCCTATCCCGTATTGTAGATTCACTCATGGATTTTAGCTAGACCCAAACAACACTCAGGCTGCCTGCTTGGCTTCTCTTTTCCAGTATCTGAAGTTTCTTTTCACTTTTCTGTTGAACTACCATGTTCCTTCTTGAATAAAAGTTCACATTGTAAATCTCTACACACTATTTTGCTGCTTACAAGTGGGTGAGGTCTGATGGAAAAGCCTCTAGTCCTCTTTCTTCTGCCTTGTGTTATTCTTAAGTTCTAGAACTGTTGGAGCTGAAAGGGCAAACCTAGTTTAAAATGAATAAGAATCATTATTGCCAGACAACAATGTAGAGTCTCTATCTCTGTGCTCTAAACTGGAAACTAAATTAGTAAGGGTTAGTAGAAATTTCATATTATCATTTTCTGAATCATGAAAGGATTGGTGTCATAGAAAATATACAATATGCCTTACAGTCCATAGTACATTTAATTATCTAGTAAAGTAAATGGCTTGTAAGTGGGCCACATTTAAAATATTTTCTCATTTTTCCAAATGGTCATAGTATACCATTTAACGTTCCTCAGCAAATAAAGTCCTAGTCATGCTAAAAGATGATGAATTCACTACTGAAGGGAAGAAGTAGTTTTTGCTTTGAGATTTATTCTTCTGCTTTAAAATATGTCATTTAAGAAAGCCTTTTTTTTTTTCCCTCACGACACTCCTGTGAGGTAAGAAAGTCTTGTTGGTAGTCAACTTTCAGCTCTTTCCTTCGAGTATATAATACTAACTATCTAAAGGTAATTCATAGCCCATTTTCTAACAAAGGTCTAATTTCTTCTTGCTTCAGGGTTTACCCTTTCTTGATCTATGCATTATTTAATGTGCTCTGAACATCAAAATATTTTCAGTAGTCTTTGCACAGAACAAGATAGAGTATTTTAAAGTTTATTTCTTTATATTTGCATAGAGTTTTATAACATCACAGTCTTTGCAGTCAATCTCAGTTGTGGATGCTTTAGTCCCTCACAGATATTCTTTATAGAAAAATAGTCTGGGAAGAATTACCATAGCTGAAAGCTATGCTTGATTCTCTTATTCGCATGTTAATACCCAGAATACTCTTCGAATTTATTCAGAGTATCTGTTTCATAGTGGAAATGCCATCTGAACTCTAAGAATAAACTAAAAAGCCTTGTGTAGACCTATGAGCTCCCTGAGTTCTTTTCTGTAAATGTAAGTGATCATGAAAAGCTCTGTCTCTAAGGAAAAACAAAAGAACAAATCTTCTTTTTATATGCAAATACAGGAACTCAACATCAACATTGTGTTAACTCCTAATCTTTTTTTTGCAAATTTTTAATTTTGTGATCCCATTTCTCTGCCAAACTGCATTAGTTTCATTGTTTATAAATCAGCCCTGAATTCCCTGAGGCAGAAAGGCCAGGCAGTCAGCTTAATACAGCCTTAAACTGTATTAGCCTTAAGCTTCTCTGTCAGAGGGTCTGCAGGCAGTTTTCATGGGGGGAGGGGCAAAAATTTAATCATACATGGCTAATGACATGGGAATAATACAAAATTTGGGAAATATTTGCTCTTTTATTT
>RJWJ010034987.1:0-16911 GCA_004363605.1 Indri indri | reverse complement strand
GCCTCCCAGAGTGCTAGGATTACAGGCGTGAGCCACCACGCCCGGCCAGAAACACCTTCTGTCCTAAGGTGTTTGTTATTTTCAGATTAACTGATCCCTCTGTGTGCTCTTGGGGGTTCTAGAGATTTCTCATCATGTAAACCAAATATCACATAAAGAAATAGTCCTGCTTTGTGCCTGAAATTGAAATCTGAAGCCTAAGTTTTCCACTTGAAATATTTCACATCACTCAAATGTGTCATCAAAAGGTCTTGGATCAGGCCACAAAAATGCCACAGCAAGAGATATGTAACAAATCTGGAGGTATAGGGACAGAAGCCTTTACAGGCAAGCACAAAGGAGTTGGAGTCTGTGGATTGCAGAGTATTCGCTCAGTCCTGGAACCAGGTGATTCTGCCTGAAAAGCCAGCATGTCCAGCACCCCTGGTAAACAGGGCCTACATTTGGAGATGTCTGATGGCCTCAAGAAAACTTCTTGTTTCCAGCATTTTATTGGAGTCCTTACTTGCTCAAGATCAGCTGTTTATTCAAGATGTAACTGCTAAAATACTCTCTGCCTACGAATGGCTGAAATAGATGTTTATCTAGTGCACATGGTTTTGAAATGGTTATTCTGGAAGCCTAGACTAAAATGTCCTCAAACTCATCATACTCTACACTTATAATGGGCAAATTTTGTTGTAAGTTTCACCTTAAGAAAGCTGGGAGTGTGTATGTGCAAATGATGTTCTCTTTTGAGGAACCTCATGTGGCCGACCTAATATTGTCTCCATCTGTATGCTCACCTGTAGGATGGAAATGAAAACTCCTGCCTCCTAGGCAGAGTGTGTGGCAATGTCCATGAAACCACCTGTCCCAGCCTGGGGCCCAGGGTGAACTGTTAAATAACTGTGACCCAACATTGGTGCAGAGACATTAGAAAGACATCTTTTCTCCCTAAGAAATTTTCAAAGACTGCTTGGAGCTGTGAGCATCGATAAATGTTTCTCTGTCTGTGAATCTGGCCCACCTTGTTTCACAACTGTGTTTGGTGGGACAGTTTATCACATGTTCTCCGTCTCATGGCCTGAGAACCATGGGACACTTGGGATCAGTAGATCACAGTGCACCAGGGCTCATTTCATCTCTGCCAGCTCCACTGTTCATAGCTCGCCACTAGGGCCCCGGATGTGGATGTCATCTGGATCACAGCTCCTAACGTGGTGCTGAAACAAAAGCTCCATACGTACCTGGGGACTCACTGAACACAGCAAATATCCCACATAAGATGAATTCTCTCTGGCCACACAGCTTAACAAGAAAATTTTGTCTCAGGAGAAGAGGCTGGTAGTCTGTCTTCACAATGAGACGGCGCACCGCAGGGGCCGGGAGGACGCAGCGCGGGCCGTGGGTGGGGTGCATGCAGACGGTGCTCTCTGGCCCCATTTCTCCCGGACGTCAAATGCTCTTCTCCTGCCTCATTTATTTTCCATATATAAAATTTATATCCACAAGGCCGGACGCGGTGGCTCACGCCTGTAATCCTAGCACTCTGGGAGGCCGAGGCGGGAGGATCGCTCGAGGTCAGGAGTTCAAGTGCAGCCTGAGCAAGAGTGAGACTCTGTCTCCACTAAAAAAATAGAAAGAAATTAGCTGGACAACTAAAAATATATATATAAAAAATTAGCCAGGCATGGTGGCGCATGCCTGTAGTCCCAGCTACTCGGGAGGCTGAGGCAGGAGGATTTGCTTCAGCCCAGGAGTTTGAGGTTGCTGTGAGCTAGGCTGACGCCACGGCACTCTAGCCTGGGCAACAGAGTGAGACTCTGTCGCAAAAAAAAAAACCAAAAAACATATATTGGTACACTTGACGTTGTCCTATAGATCTCTGGGGTTTTGTTTATATTTCTTCAATCCTTTTCTTTCTATTCTTCAGACTGGAGAATTTCTATTAATCCATCTTCAAGTTTACTGATTCTTCTGTCATCCCAAATTACTGTGGGGCCCATCTGGTGAATATTTCATTTTGGTTATTATTCTTTTCAGCTATAGAATTTCCAGATAAGGAAAAGCTTCCAGCATCCGCTGCTGATCTAGGTGGACAACACGTGGAATTCCTTATATCACTTTAATAAGAAACTTTTTTAGTTCCCTCCCAAGTGCCTAAGGGAGCTGAGCTCTGAGAGTAACAAAAACTTTCTTTAATTATGTTATTTGGTTTCTCAACATATGGAGGTGAAGAATTGCTTGACAGCCTTATAAAGCAGTGTACATTTTTATATCAAAAATTATTTGATTTTTTTTGTTAGCTTCTTTCTTAATTTGAAGTAAGACAGTGGTGTGTCCCTCGGGTGATGACACAGATGAGACCGTTTGGCACCCGAGATAAGTACCCTCCATCACTGGTCTACCTGGGAGCTCCAGGTTTTGTTCGCCCTCGTCTGCTCGGGCTATGCCACGTCCCTGTCTCCCAGAACTTTGCACTCGGTGGCTGGTAGAGCTGGCGGTACCGCGAGGGTGACAGAGGAAGCCGTGGAGCGCTGCGACTCAGGCCGCGCCTCGTCCACGCCCTCTGAGTCGAGGGGCCCTGGGTATCGCTTCCCAAATGATGGAAAGAAACCCCTGCTCTAAAAACATCTTCCTTTCTTTCAAGGTTACGTCTACAGTTTCATTTGTTCTGTTTAAATCAGTGGGTTTTTTTCCTCTGTTATTCCATAGTGTGGCCAAGTTACCTCAGTCTTCACTGAGAGAAGATTTTCCTGGAGAAGGAGCATATGAAGCCCTCGATAGCTAAGGAGGCATTTGTGGGAAGAAAAGAATTCAAAAAGGTAGGTTTTTGGAATTATTTTCATAGGCATCAGCGTTTCCTAGACTATCCTAAGACAGAAGTTTAGCTCCAAGTTTGCTCTGTCATCCTTAACCTTCTCCGCCTGTCAGTCTGGGACACCTGCCTTCTCCACCCTCATGAACGCCCCGCCCCCTACCCAGAAAGGACGTAACCCAGCACTGATTCTGTCGGCACCAAGGACCACACTGTCATTACAGTTTGGGGAGACCGGAGGTACCTGCTTTGCTCTAAGAAAACGAGTTGGAGAAATATTTCAAGTGCTTTCACCAATATTAAAATATATTTACTATGTTAAGAGTTTATAGAAATACAAAAAATAGATTTAAAAAAATCCTAAAATATTAAAAATAAGTAGCATGACTTCACACCCACTAGGTGTGTGTAGTCAAAAAGACAGATTACAAGAAGCCATGGCGAGGATGCGGAGGAATTGGAACCCCCGGCCACTGCTGGTGGGAGCATGGAATGGTGCAGCTGCTTTGGAAGACAGCGGGCAGCTCCTCAAATTATTAACATGGAGTTGATCCTGTTCACATGAGCCAGCAATTCCACTCCTAGACACATACAGAAATGAAAACGTGTCCACACAAAAGCCTGTACGCAAAGGTTCCTAGCAGCATTATTCATAGTTGCCGAAAAGCTGGGAAGAATCCAAATGTCCATCCACTGACAAATGGATCAACTGAATATGGGCTGTCCACACAATGGGAGAGTGTTAGGCCATAGAAAAGAATGAAGTACTGACACGTGCTGCGACAGGTATGAACCTTGAAAGTATTGCGCTACATGAAAGAAGCCAGACACAAACAACCTCACATTGTATGATTTCATTGATATGAAATGTCCAGAAGATACAACCAACTCCATAGGGAGAGAAAGCAGATTTGTGGTTACCAGTTGTTGGGGATGACAGGGTGACAGCTAATGGAAGTGGGGTTTCTTTTTGGAATGATGGAAATGTTCTGAAATTGATTGCAGCAATGGTTGCACAACTCGGAATGTACTGACAGCTATTGAATTGCATACTTTAAATGGGTGAATTGAATAGTATGTGAATTATATCTCAATAACACTGGTACCGAAAAAAATAACATGACCACAGAGGCCAGAATCTCTCCAGACACCACGGTGAGGAATTTGAAAACGACTTAATTCCCTCCGGGGCTCATTCAACCCAGAGTTGCTGGAACCTGATCCCTCTGCCGTCTCTCCCACCGTTCTCTAAAATTCCAGAGAATTCCATCAGTCCAGGAAGCATCTGATCCAGGGGTCTGTGAACCACCCGCACCCCAAGCCCACCTCGGAATACCACGGACTGCTAATGTTTTGGTTGTTGTTGAAGTTCCTTGCAAAATTATATACATATATTTAAAACATATTAATACATATATTTCTTTTTAAATGTGGTAAGAGATTGAGCCATTATAAGAATGAGTTTGTCTGTTAAACAACATATATTTATTGAGCATTTACTAAGCGCCAGACACTGTGCTTCCAGCTGGGGACACAGAAGAGAACGAGACAACGTGAGCATTTGTCATAGTGATCAGGCATCGGCAGTGACAATAATCTCTCTCCCTCATGGTAAAATTCTGCAATCAGCTTCTATAGTCCTTTGGAAGCTTTGTGAAGAAGATAACCAGAGTCTTACAACATAAATCACTCATTTGACAAGAGAGGAAAATGAGACCTAGCAAGGGAAGGTGACTGCCCAAGGTCACCCTGGGTGATGCCACTGAGGCAGCCAGAAACTCTCTGGAATAGGCCCTGGGGCTCTTGAAGCCACGCGTATGTACCCCTACCTGATCTCGGAAGATGCTTAGGAAATGCTCTGTTGTCATCCTTGGCTTTTCTTTTTACTTAATACTATGAACATCGCGAGTCCACCTCCCATCCCGAGCTCTTCCCCGCCCCGGTCTCCAGCCAGTGCCCACACAACCAAGGCAGCCACTGTCTCGCTTTAAGAAAGTTTGGTCAGATATTAACACATATGGATAAAGTCATTTTGGAACTTTCTAAAGAGAGGCATCTTAAAAGAGAGGAAATCATCTTATGTTTTCATGTATTTCCACATTGCCCAACAAGGACCTTGTGTAGCATAGGTCCTCAGCAGCTGTGGGTAGGAACAGCACGGCCTGTGAGCCTGGCAGCCGTGGGTGCGAAACCCCACCGTGCCATGGCAGAGCTGTGCAGCGAAGCCAAGCCCCTCCTCGCTGACAGCACCTGTTTCCCAACTGCAAAATGGGATCCTTATGGCACATGTCTCTGAAATGCAGGGGCGCTGGAAGGGGTGGGCATACTGTGTTCACAGCATTTGACACAGAGTAGCTGCTCAATTAATGGCAGCTAGTTCCATGATATTTGCTTAAGGCTTTCAGGAGGCCAATTAATTATTGGGTCTCGGCCTTTTTTGTGTCTTTTTCTGGGATTTTGTCAGCTAACTAGAAAGTAAAAGAAACTGCAAAGAAAGCAAGAAGAGTTCTTTGTACATCCTACATGACTAATATTGACGACACTAACAATTACATTTTCACATAATTTGTATTTAAGATACCTCCTCAAACGGCCCAACTGACATATGAGCTGAATGATGGTGAACTGTGGAGTCTGCCTTCGAGGCAGCAGGGCTTGAAGTCAAAGGCACAGAGAACGGTCCCCACACTGCCACTTACAAGGGTTACAAGCAGAGTGCCAGGACTGGGAACATTAAGGATCCTAAACAATGTTTTCACACACAGGGATGATCAGAAAATCCCATCGCAGCAGTGTAAAAATACCTCAGGCAATGCCACTAGTACCTGCTTGCTTTTTCTCATCATCTTATATGATTTATAAGCAGAGCCACTGCGTCAGTCGCTTTTAGTTCTGTCTTATTCAGCTCAGACCATAAAACAAAATACCATAGACTGGTGCTTCAACAACAGACATTGATTCCTCACAGTTCTAGAGTCTTGAAGTCCGAGATCAGGGTACCAGCATGGTTCGGTTCTGGCTTGCACACAGCCACCTCCTCATCATGTCCTCGCACGGAGGACAGAGGGAGTTCTCTGGTGTCCCTTCTTGCACGGGCACCAGTCCCATCCTGCGGGCTCCCCTCTCACGGCCTAATCACCTCCCACAGGCCCTGCCTCCTGATACCATCTCAGGGGGGTAGGGCCTCCACCTAGGGATTCGGGGTGGGGAGGCCCGCACTTCCAGCCACAGCAGTTTGCTTGCTTTGTCTCTGACGATGTTTATCATATGCAAATACTCAAGGACAGATATCAGGGGAAAAAATAACTGAAAAATGTCAATATTTCTTCTTTTCTCCACTACCCCAGTCAGTTTGGGGTGACCTGCACTAGCCAAGGTGTGCAGAATATCGGTTCCCAGCCATTTCTGAGCACTGTGCTTTGGGCAGGGAGCTTCTATTTGAATCCCAGCTGTCTAAGGGCCTGGAGCTCCTGCGAACCACCTGGCAAAGCCAATACTGGAGCAGGAGGAGCAGGAGAGCAGCGCGTTCTCTCCGTAGCCGCTGTCCCCCCCGAGTGACGGTCTACACCACCTCCTCCGTCAAGGTTCCCGGGCCAGTGCGGGGCAGGGGCAGAGCGGCTGTGGACCCCCCGCTGCCTTCGAATCCCCTTCTCCCACCTCCCGGCCGCGTGACCTGCGCTCACTGAACCGACCTCCACGTGCCGCGGTTTCCTCCTCCTTGAAATACGCCCCCTAATGCTCCCCGGGACAAGACTGGCAACGGTGACAGTGACACTGAATTAAGCCAGGAATAAATTGGGGCTCATTACATCCTTCTCTCTCTTTTCGTGTATGTTTGAAACTTCCCAAAATAAAAAACATTAGAAAGAAAAAGAAAGAAAGCTCCCTGATACTAACACTCCCAGCACTGTGGTGAGGAAGGAATTAAGTGAGATGATGCATGTGCCGAGTTCCTCACAGGGCCCGCACGCAGTGGGTGTGTGATAAGTATTAATAATTGCTACGAAGGGAATTAACATTGAGAACTAGATTTGAAAGCAAAATCTGCCAAGTAAGTTGTAACTTAAGTTGGTTTGGTCCTCCCAGTAAAGCTACTGTATCTGGCAACGTTACTGTACCTTCCCCGTCATGTAGATGCTGTAAATAGGACACGACAGTTTGGAACAGGGAGGGGAAATATTGAGCCCTCCAAGAACCACTCCCCTGTTTCTGGGTTTAGCCCCTTAACATCCTGAGGACTTGGGGGCGCGTGCCAAGGCACGTACATTTGGTTCCATGGTACCGTGAATGAATCTGAGCTGCTCGCTGGTCCTCCTCCTCCTGCACGCCAGATGCCCGGCAGCATGTTTTCGTTTTTATTTTTTTCCGAATCATACAGGAGACTTAAGTCAGCGTATTTTTTACCCCCCCTCCCTAATCTCCCATCTGCCATTTCTCAGACTCTCTCTTCTCAAATAGATGGCTGTGGGACCCACTTGTAATTTCATTCCTCGGGTTCATCCCTGTACCACCATCTCCATAGAGGTGTTTGACTTCGATTCCATTTCCCTCGGAGATGGAATGAAAAGATCTTTAGAGCCCAGCAATCTGAGAGACAGAGATGGAGAAAATGACACTCTGTTACCCCCAAAATTTGCAAGCCCCTTTTCAAGGCCACATGTACTATGGCACCTTTGTCCCACTTAAGAGCTTCAGTGAGTAGAAAACAATGAAAGGTCTGGGTGTGAAGATGGACTGCTACCCTCGTTACCACTAACCTCTGCTTCTTTCCCCATAGTTTGCATAACGAAAGTTCTCTGAGGTGACAGTTCTGTTCATCCAGCACCAACGGCCACTTCTGTCCATTCCCTTCCTAGAATGCGCCCTCCCCTGAAAGATGCGCCCACCTCAAACCCACGAATGTGGCTCGTTTGGGAAAAGGGTTTTGCAGATGGAATTCAGTTGAGGCTCTTGAGATGAGCTCACCCTGGGACAGGGAGGCCCCACATGCAGTGACGAAGCCCTTATAAGGGAAGAGAAGCAGAAGACACAGAGGAGGACGCCACCTGAAGACAGAGGCGGAGGTGGGAGTGACTCTGCCACGAGCCAAGGGCCACCTGGAGCCACCAGAAGCTGCAAGAGACAAGCAGGGATTCTCCCGCAGCGCCTTCGGAGGGAGCGCGCTGTTGACACGTTGAGTTTGGACGTCCGGCCCCCAGACCTGTGAGAGGACAGAACCCTGTGACCGTCAGCCTCCAAGGTCGTGGGGATTTGCTATGACAGCCGCAGGCAGTGGGCACAGAGGGCTGAGGGCAACGGCTTCAGTGAGGAGAGGCCGACTCCGTGTCACCCCGAGTCCAGGTGGAGGATGGAGAAGCCCCAAGTCTGTCACCTTACACCATAGGCCCCGGAGCTGCCTGCTCGGAATCCAGGCCGCCCTGGGGACCCAGGGGGACTCTAGAGCCCCCTGGTCTGTTCAGGCTCAGCCGAGCTCATCTCCTTGGCCCCCTGGATTTTGTTCTCCATTTACGCGGCTCCACCTCGGGTGGCTCGCCCCTTCTGTCCGTGCTTGGAAGAACGTGAGCTCCGTGAGCTTGGGGCTGTCGCTCTGGCACACACACTGTCTGCCCAAAGCTGTCGCTAGTGCGGTAGTTGGCACTGAGAGGCAACACAGAAATAACGGCTGAATGAAGGACGAAGTCGGCACGTGGAAGAAGCAGCATTTGCCTCGCGACTACTGAGGAGCCCGCTGCGCCGCCCGCAGGTGTCCGACTCGGCGCTCCTGGACGGGGCCGGGGCTGCGTCTCTCCCAGCTTCCCAGGGCTGCTGCCGGCGGCCCCACGGCCACACTGCGAGAACCACCAGCCCAGACAAGGGGTTCCAGAGGCCTGAGATTCCAGCGTTCTCGCGCTCAGCAACAGAAATACCAGCCCGCAGAGGACATTTGCTCTAAAGAAATGATCTCCAGCTCCAGTTCCTCCCCAGGCTCATGTGACGCAGAATGACAACTATGAAGTGGTTTCCAGGCCTCCCAGAGCAGGTTGTTTTGCCTTCAGCCAGTGGTGCATTTTTCCACGTGATGAGGTCCCTCTACTGGCAGCCCCGGTGCCCGCAGGTGACAGCACTGCTTCCCTGTGCACATCAGTGAGCAACAATTTGAAGAGGTTTCTTGCTCCTCAAGCACAGTGAAGAAAGCCCGAGAAGGGCAGGTCTGGCTGCCTCTGGGGAAGCGGGGCCTGTTTCTCCCCACACACCGCTGTCTTCCAGAAAGCTGGCTGGGGATTCGCTCAGACGCACAGGGTAACAGAGACAGGTGGTGGACACACGCAGTGTGGTGGCCACACACAGTGGACTATGGCTAAGGAAAGAATTCTGACACCCGCTGCGACGTGCATGAGCCTGAGGGCGAGTCTGGGCCATTCCACTCACGTGGGAGCTGCCGTCATCACAGCCACAGCCACAGACAGGAGGATGGCGGCTGCCGGGGGCTGGTGGAGGAGACAGTGTGAGTTATTGTTCAGTGGGGAGAGGGCTTCAGTGTGGGAAGATGACAAAGTTCTGGAGATGCATGGTGGCGATGGTTGTACAACAGAGAGAATGTGCTGAATGCGCTGACCCATGTGGACAGCCGTGCACATCAAGATGGTACCAGATAACAGTTCTGTGTGTCCCATCAGGATTTTTGACAAAGGCAATAGAAACTCACCTTCATTTTCCTTTTTAGTGTTCCCCTCAGTGTGTAGAACACAAACCCCCCAGATCAGAAAAAGGAAGATAAACACTATATTATTATTGTTTTGTTCTTGTTATTCTTAAAAAGAGGAAATGTAGAATCCTCTAGAAATGCTTTCAAAGTTTCCATCTCCAAGTAAAGCCACACAGCAGACAAGTGAGGAGTGTTCTGCTGCCGGGTTTGGCTTCCTCGCCCTGAGCTGTCATGTGTGTTGGCGCGCAGGGGTTTCCAAAGTGTGGTCCCCGGAGCAGCATCATCTGCATCACCTTAGGCTTGTCAGAAATGCAAATTCTCCAGCCCCAACCCCGGCCTGCTGAGTCAGCAATCTGGGGCTGGGGCCTGGAGATCTGGGTTTTAACCAGCCCTGCCGGTGACTGAAGCGGCTCACATGGGGGAATCCCTGGCTCGCCCCCCACCACCGCGTGCCTCTGCCCGCCCCCGAAGGGCCTGGGGCGGTAGCCAGGGACAGGTGTCCCCTGCAGGGGCTCCAGCAGCGGCAGCGATAACCTCTGCTCCCTGCAACTCTGCCACCTCCAAGGGTGGAGCCGGGCCCGCCCCGCCTCGCACACTTCCCGCTGCACAGGTAGAGCTGGGCAGAGCCTGGAAACCAGGTCGGAGGAGCAACACCTTTGTAAAAAGTCCTCCCGCCTTGCTCCTCTTCGCCAGTCCCGGGAAGCCCCGGAGCGGGAGCCGCCAGCATGGGTAAGCGCGGCCGGGGGGTCGGTGACGCTGGGGAGCGCAGGAGGCCCGGGGCGCAGGGGGCGGTCGGTGCTGAGCATGCTGGTCCCGCTGCCACCTGCGGCTGGTGCGGAGGGGGAAGGGGAGAGGGGTGTCACCGCCGTGGCGGGCGGGGCGGCGGAAGCGGGGCAACCCAGAGGTCTGCGGGGGAGGGGGGTCAGTGTTGGGGGGAGTCTGGGGAAGTTGCAGGGCCCAGCACCCGATGGTGACTCCTGGGTGGTGACTGCGCTCCCCAGATGCCCAGACTTCCAGGTTTCAATCATCTTGAGCTGCCCGCATGCTGGGGACTGTTGGTCCTCGTGTTCCACCCTGCTGGCTGCAGTGTGCTTGGAGCTGCGCCCATGCAGGTGACACCCCGGTGGGCAGAACCTCCGTCTCTCTACTGGGGGCTGGGTGACATCTTTGCACTTCTCATGCCTCTGGCTGGCGAGGTGGCCCTGAAGTTCTGGAGGGAGCCCTGGTCTAAGAGGAGTTGTGGCCCCTGTCTTTGTGACAATTCTGCACTGTCCTCGGGGTTAACCTGAGAGAAGCCACAGGAGCTGAATGGTGGGTTCTCGTGTGGGTGGGGCATGAGCAGGACAGCGAGGACACAGCTTGACTCCTGCCTTGCTTCAGGGTTAACAAGGCTCTTCCATTAATGCAGACCCAGGGAGACGCAGTGCAGACCCAGAGCGCCAGAGACCAGCCTAGCCCTCTTCTTTCTTAAAGATGGGGAAACTGAGTCAGGTGGCTCCCAGAAAGTTGTGCCGTGGGAAAACCCAGACCAGCACTTTGCTGATGACATGGCCACATGGTTGAGAGAAGGGGACCTGAGCTTGGTCTGCCTGCGTTTATATTCCAGTTCCAACTCTCGACCCCTATGATTTTGCTTCAGTAAAGCAAGCTCTTTGGGGGCCTGGACATTCCCAGCCATTAGGCAGAGATACCGGCGGCTGCTTCACGGTTGCAGTGGGGAGATGCGAGTCTGTGCTCAGCACCACGCTGGTTTGGAACCACTTACTGGTTTGGAAATAGAAGCAGTGTGTGGTTCACACTTTGGACTTTTAATTATGGCTAACCGTGCTCATTCAGAAAGATCTGCAACTTCCCTCTTGGGTGGAGGCTGTCAGCAGAGTGTACCCAACAGAGCTCAGCTCTGCAGGTGGCCTCCTGGGCTGGGGTTCTGGGTCCCACCCACACATAAGCAATCCCTTGTCACTCCATGTACCTTTTCTGGGAGGTGCTCTCAAGTGTGTGTGGGTCTTCAGATACCAAGTCCCTGTGTAGCATCCATGTGGGGTTGGAACCCCTGCCTGTGCTTAGCGTCTAACAGACAGTTCAAACGGGCAGCTGTCAAAGGCAGCAGCCTGGTTGTGACTTTCGAAGTTCAGTTCCACATGGACTGATGCTTTCTAGTTACCAATTGAGTTTTTTGGCAACCGAGATTAGCATAGCATGTGAATAGCAACAAAAAGTTTTATTTTTACTGAAATCTTAACTATTCAATATCAAGTGAAAAAAAATTTTTTTAATGTTTTTTAAGAAAAGAAAAGATAGTAGTAACTTCCCCTCTTACAAATAGATCTTTGGCGCTTAGATTATCCCAAAATTGTTTCAGATACCCTGGTGACTGAAGGGGACACTTGGAACACTTGGTAAACGAGGCAGGAAGCAAAGATGACGTGATTCTCAGAGAAACTAGACTCCATCCCGCTGTGTAACTGGACAAATTTTCTCACTAGGTGCTTTAACCGTCCCAGGGAATCGAGCGGCAGAAGTTCTGAATGAGTAGGAAAGCAAGGGATGGGGTGAGATTCTGAACTGAACCACTGAGGCGTTTATTAGACTTGATGACATAAGCCATGAGCATCCAAACAATAAACGGGATAAACAGAAAGTTGTTTTGGGTGTGGCAGGGCCCAGCTAGACCTGGCTGCAGTGTCTCGTTGAGATCATGAGCCGCACAGCCTTTGCTGGAAAGCAGGGCTTGACAGCCTTTTCCGGACAGTGCCACGTGCTAAATACTTTGGGCCCTGGGGCATATGGTCTCTGTGGCCGTTTCTCAACTCCATTGTCTAAAGCAGCTACTGACAATATGTAAACACATGGACAGAGCTGTTTCGACAAAATTTTACTTGTGGACCTTGACATTCGAATTTTATACAATTTTCATGGGCTGCGAAGTAGTCTCTAAAATTTTTTTTTTTCTAATATTTAAAACTGCACAGCCATTCTTAGCTGTCTGCTGTACACATGCAGGCCAAGGGGGAACCTGGCCTGGGCTGTCGCTTGCCGGCCCTTGCTTTAAAGCACTGTGCGCTTCTCAGAGTCAGGGCGGAGAGGGGACTGTCGTCCCAGGAGCTGTCTGGTTCAACTGGGTCTCTGAATGGCAGAGAACTTACTGGGCTGGGGAGAAGCCTTAGTGAGGACACAACAGCCTTTGAGGCCTTTGTAGGGCTGGGGATGCTTTTGCCGAAGGTTTTGCTGTTTGATCTCTTTCCTCTTGCCCCGCCTCACGTTCTTCTCTAAAACTCAGCAATATCTACGCTAAATTCACTCTGAAAATTAGGTCCGGAGCTTCAAGTTCTGTGAAGGAAGGTCCTGTTTCTGTCTGTCAAGGCCTCCAAGTTGATTTGAGAAATTCAGTCATTGAACGAAGGATACTTTATTATTAATGTATTCCTGCCCCTCCCGATCTCAGCCCCTGGCCGGCCTTGCATGAGATCCTGATGAGTTTTTCCAAGTCAGCTGCTTGCCTGAGTGTAGAACGATGGACTAGCCTTGATGGTACTCACATCTGGCCATTTAAAATTCTCTCCTCTCCCTATAAGCTCTTGGGTCAACCAAGAGCAATGTTGAAATACCAGGGAAACTGGTGTTCCCACTACAAGCCCTGAGTGTACAGCAGGAAGCTGAGGCCTCCCCACAGGAAAGGGAGCCTTTGGCATGTGACCTTTGGGAAACTGCCTTCCTCCTAGCCAGCAGCAAGAAGAGAGAACTTCTGTCATTGAGCTCTTTTGGCTGATACTAAGTCAGTGGTTTTAAACTTGAGCACACGTGGGGCTCACCCTAAGGAGTGCTTACTCTGAGCAGTGGCTGAGCCCCACCCCTACAGCGTCTGGCTCGGGAGGTCTGGGGCAGAGCTCAAGGGTTTGCATCTGGGCAAGTTCCTGGGTGCTGCTGACACACTTTGAGAACCACGGTTCTAAATGACAGGGTTCCCTTTGGCTGGACCCTTGCCCATGTCCACGTGTTCCTGCTGTGCCCTAAAATTAGACTGTGGGAAGATCTAGTACAGGCTGGCCTCTGGCTTGCCCATGTGGGTACATGTCCAGGACAATGAAGCTTTAGGTAAATGAGTAGGTGGAATTTGAAAATCAGCGTGTCGTGCTGTGTGAGAACACAGGGAGAGCAGAGAGGAACGGGAGTGAGAAATCAGTGTGGTCCGGCTGGCTGCCTGGGGTGGACCTGAGTCACTGATTTTCTCAGGTATTTGTTTCCCATGTGAGAGTATAAAATAATCCCACCTTGAAGAAACTCACGTCCCCAGGGGGCAAGGACATAGCCCCGTTAACATCATTTTTACAGGTGCGGTAAATGAGGCACCATGAGGTCAGTGAAAGCCGCCACGAGCAGCGTTTGGCCAAAGTCAAAGGATCTGCCAGCTCTGGATGTCATGCTACGTCCGTGCGTGTCCTTCACACCTCTGCTCATGTCCCGAGTAGATTATGCAATTTCTTGTTTCCTTGGATTTTTTGATTGATAGCTGTCCTCTGCCCTTTGAGTTACTGAGCTGTCCCATGAAGAGCAGGGAACAGACAGAGCACTTCCTCTCCTGGCGGGTCCAGCTACCAGGAAAGTTCACTAGCAAGAGGGACGGGGCGGTGTGACATGGAACCATGGAGCTGGGACCGCCCAGCCAGCTGCGTTCCCCTGTCTCGATCTGGGTGGGAGAAGCTCTGGGACACAATTGCATCTTGATTCTGTCCCTTGCAGGAGAGAAAGGGGGTAGGTGTTCCAGGTGAGCTGATAAGGAAATAAAAACAAGGGTGAGGTCTGAGGAACATTCCACATCCTTCCGTGGTGATGGTGAAAGAATAAGAACAATATTGCTGGGAGATGAGTTGAGAGTTGTTGACTCATCATACTGGGGTTGCAACAGAAGGAACCCGGGAGTCACTGTTTTGTACCTTTGTGCCTTGGTCTCAGAAGCTGGAATCTGTCACTGAGGAACCCGGCCGGGGCCATCTCATGGGTTTGAGGTGAGGGGGCCACGGCAGATGGGCCGGGCCAGGCCTCTGCTGGCAGCACCTCCTGTTTTGGGGATGTGGTGTGAGTGTGGCACGGAGTTAAAGGCCAGACTCAGTGGTTAGGAAGTGGCACAGCTGAGCGGAAAAGGGACAGGGTCTTGCACAGAGACTTAGAAAGGAGGAAGGTCTAGTTCCTCCCAGTGTTCCTAGACTGGAAACCGCCCACAGCTCCCACGGGCTGCTGAAGCCTGTGTTTCCTTAGAGAGAGGGTTTAGAGTCACCCATTTATTGGGTGACGGCATGTGACAACAGCACATGCTCGTAAGGAAATTTTGGTTCAAGGAGTGGACTGAAGACTAGAAAATTCACAAAATGTACTTACATAACAATGCCCATAAAAATTCTCAAACTAAGCTTTTAAAATTTCTACAATCTGCCTCAAGCGACAAGATTTCATTATAAGCTCTGTTAGAATGTAGCAGACACTTGTACATTGGAGATGTTCTTGGGGAAATAAGCCGTTTTTCCATTCAGTGAAAACACATAAACTCACATGGTGTATGAATTTCCAGTGGTCACCGTAACAAAAGTGCCACAAACTGGGTGTTTTAAAACAAGTGCAGCGTGTTCTCTCACGGCCCGTGAGGCTGGGAGTCCAGCATCAAGGTGTCGGCAGGGCCTTGCTCCCTCTGGGGGCTCTGGGGGAGAAGCTGTTCCAGGCCTTTCTGTGAGCTTCTGGTGTCACTGGCAGTCCTTGGCGTTCCTTGACCTGTAGAAGCGTCACTGCAGTCTCTGCTTCCATCGTCACAGGGCCGTCTCTGCCTGCCTATCTCTGTGTCTCTTCTCTTCTCATAAGGACACCGCACACGTTGGATCGGGGCCACCCTACCCCAATGTGACCTCATCTTGACTAATTACATCTGCAACGACCCTATTTCCAATTAGGTCACATTCTGAGATTCTAGGGAGGACGTGAATGTGGAGGGGACACTACTGAAGCCCCCACATGGTAACAGAGAATGTTCTCTCTGAAATAGGTACATGGCCTATATAGGACTCTAGGCAGAAAACATTCCCAGAGTGCAACGGTGACCCCACTGCAGCCTGTGCGCTCAGCTCGGCTGCCATGTTTGGTGACCAGCGTCTTCCCCAGCATGTCAGATGTATTTTCTGGTCATAGCTCAAATCAATTTGAAATGATCCATTTAGTACCAGGATCGGTATGTAGAAAACACGCCCCATGTATAATATTAAATTCATCGTGATCTCAGACTTCAGCCTCCAGAACTGTGAGAGAACACGTTTCCCTTGTGGAATTAAAAGCACTCAAAGTAATATATTAATAGTACACACAGGTAATTTACCTCAAATTCATTGTCAAAGTTATGTTTATAGTATGTCGATAGTGTACTGTGGATCTGTGGATAAAGCTCCCACACAATCTTTACGCATAGTGTTTAACTTTTCCTTTTTAAAAAACATAGCTGGTTCATCTATGCACACTCATTTTAAAATTATAAGAGAAGACTGAAAAATTAAGTCATACAACACATCTTTGGAGATGTGGATTGCTAATACCTAATACAATTTAAAATACACATAATATTTTAAAAACATTCTACTTCTAGAACTTTCTTACAGATACGGTCACAATAGGAATGAGGCATGTACAACCTATAAATCACGGGTCAGAAAGCTTGCATTCTGTACATAGTTTTGTAGCCTAGCCTTATACTTAACGTGCCCTTAAAGCATTTTTTTGTCATGGTTTATCACTTAAAAGTCGAACAATCCTTGTGTGCAAAAGTTGGGGTCTCTAACTTGATTGCCTCGAAAACAATGCCCCCCAAAGACCAGGAGACTGTTTCCTTTTAATTTAGCCACACTTGTGTGTCTTTGACACTGTTATCTCCTGTAATGATATACAGCGTCATGGGGGCCGGTTCTGTTGCCTGGTGGGGTGTGCACCGGCGTCACCCAGGAGGCTGAGAGCCGCTTCCTTCATGTTCTCTCCTTCCAGGGCCTGCTCTGAGGAAGGGTCTCTCTTCTCTTAACCTGAAGATGTATTTGTTTATTCACTCTTGAAAGGAAACCTAAGTTCTGAACAAAGGGTATTCTTCCAGAATAAAAACATTCAGGTGCAGATAAAGGAAATAACTGGGAGAGCAAGGGTTTCTCTTCTCGCACAAAAAAATCATCTCTCCTGCGTGCCTGTTTCCTGCCTCTTCCTGGAGCAGAACTTAGGGCGGCCCTGGGTCTGTCTGTGCCGCACAGCAGCTTACTGAGTAGCAGCTCGGGGCCCTCCCCGGCCCCGCCGACCTTTCGCTGCAGTGGGGAGCAGGCCGGGAACAGCCTCTGAGCGCGTCCGAGGGTGGGCAGATCTGGGGCCCGCAGAGGGATCGTTTCTTTCTGAATGAGAACAGGAATGTTCG
>RJWJ010034986.1:0-16895 GCA_004363605.1 Indri indri | reverse complement strand
ACTCACTGTATGACATCTCCCCTGGAGGTTTAAGCAAAGGCAAATTAATTTCAGCAGTTGGCCAAATACAGGCACTCCTGCAGGGTAAGAGGAGCTGAGGTCTTTGGGTAGATTTTGATCAGCATGAAAATCTCCTCAGGAAAGGAGACAGGGAGGAGATAGCATTTGAAAAGCAGTTTATGGATGGATGTGCAGCCAAGTGGCTTGATGGCATAAAAGGACATAGTTCTTAGGCCACCATCCCTGAAAAATAAATTTTCCCATCCATATGACAGGACTGGGTTACTTTCCAGCAGTTTGGTTTAGAAGGCTGTATGTCTATTGATTCATGGATGAAAAAGATACAAATACTAAGACTGGAATTACATCAATATATAGATTAAGTTACAAATATAGATATAGCTATATTTAGAGATGTATGTATAGATATTATTGATATTGACTAGTTCTCTGTAGACAAGTCATCAGTATGCACTGGAGTGCACCAGAATTATTTGTGGTCTTCAATATATGTATCATACAGATAACTGATATTTAAAATCCATAAAATAAGCATTCCAAGGAAGTATCTCTTATGATTACCATGCAAATTCTTGGAAACCATTGTAACAGGCATCCATTGAAGTGATTTTAGTTTTCCTTTTCAGTTTCTCTCACCAAATGATATTTGAAACCAAGTAAATTCTCTAAAAGGAAACAATTTCCTCATGTTTGGATGTTTCAAACTTTTTTAGAGAATATAAATCATACTTTATATTGATCATTACCCTTTATTATAAAAAAAATAGTAATCCTGTTAAATATGACTTGCCTGTGGCCGCCAGCTCCTTCCTGAACATGTCGCACACACCCACTCATACACACACACACACACACAAATAAATGTACATGTACACCTCATAGTTTTAAGTATTTCATTAATTTTCTTTGAGTTCTTTAAATAAAATATAAATTTTTTGATATAATGTATAAAACATATATATATATATATACATACAAATATGTGTAAATATCCCATGGTTCATCCTCACACTTATACCACAATTAGCCATCTACTATATCCAAATATTCACATCAGGCTAAATACACTATTGACCCCAAGACGTTCATCTTTTGGTATGAAAGATTGACTTACAGCTGATTCACCGCCTTGAAGAGGCTTAGAAGAACAGTAATATAATGTTTACAGGATATATAATTAGCAGTATTCACTCTCTCAGACTTGGAGAGGCAGTTATAGAATGCTTAGTAGAAATATCAAAATGGGGTTTTGAAGCGAGAATACAAGTTTACCAGAGGAAAAAAGAAGGAATGACAGTCTAGCCAAACTAAACAACACATGCAAACAAGGAATAGGCAGTAAGGTTAATTTAGCAACTAAAAGCAGTTTACTTTTGCTGTAGCATAAAGAGTCAGCAGTGTGTGTGCGTGCGTGTGTGTGTGTGTGTGTGTGTGTTCATTTTAGAATAGTAAAATGTGAAGCTGGAGAGACAGTCTAGAACCAGATTTTGTAATGTTTTTCAAGTCATACTAAGGAGCTTGATTTGATGTGGGCCAAATTTTTTTAACTAAGTTACAGATTTTATCCAACTAGTATCATAAAATGGTCTAATGGCTGCTCTCTGAGAATGGGTTGAAGATGAAGGACTTAGAGAAAGAGGAAATCACTAGAGAATTTTCCATATAGTTCACACCACCGTTATTTCCTTCCTGTTAAAGTAGCACAGGAGAAGGTAAGAGAAAGTGATGGGTTTAAGTAATACATGGAAAGTAAAGTCAACAGAACTTGGTAATCGATTAGTTGTCAGGAATGAAAAAGGGAGAGTAGTCGTAAGTAACTATGTACTGGTTTGAGTGACTCAGAAAAATGGTGCTGCCACTCATTGAAATAAAGAACACCAGGCATGTGAGGAAGCAGGTGTATTGGAAAGGTCACGCCATCAAGGTCTTTTTCACCAGCATGCAGGGAAGCTCTTTTCCACACCCACAGCTCTGCCACAAAGGGAAACATATTGGATAGATCCATTCATACAGATGTGTATCTTAAAATTGAAGTTTGAAATAAACAACACTGTTTGCATGGATAAAAGGAACCTATGTTACGAGGTGAGGATTTATTTGTAGATAAAAACAAGCAATAAATGTCAAATTATTATTGTTGGGAAAATCTTCCTTCTTTCCATTTCCAAACGTGTGCATTAGAATGGCATTTATTTTTTTTTCTTACAATCATTTAAGATATAAATGCTGTTTATCTTTTCTTTGGATGTGGATGAGAAAGTGGATTCATTAATGTTGTTGGAGGGATTACTGTGAATTCCTAAGAATGCATTATATAAGTAAAAATATTTCAGGATCGAGGATCATTGAGATTTAAGAGACAAAAGATGAAGGCAAGGAATATTCATTAGTCACCTACTATAAATCTTTAGCTTCACATAGAAAACTTACATAAACTCAAAAAATGCTGAAAACCTTATAACTATTTTACATATTAAAACAAAACTGTTGAAAATCATTGTTAAAGTACTTTTTAGAGCTCTACTGGTATTTATTGAACATACTTTATGTATTATGTGCATCATGTTATGGTTGGCAGTTTCCAAAATGAACTGATAATTTCTATCTCCAGGAAACCCATGCTGTTGTATATCTCTTCTTAAATGGGAACTGACCTTAATAACACCTGTAATGAATAGAATGTGGCAGAAGTGATTGCTGAGATTCAGTTATATAAAGACTCTTGCTTCCGTCTGGAGTGTTCTATGCATTCACTTTCTTTCACCTAGATCTTTCTTTCTCTCTTGAATTGTCGATTCTGGGAGAATCCAGTTGTCCTGTCGTGAGTAGCTTTATGGAGAAGCCAACGTGATGAGAAACTCAGGCCTCCTTCCAACAGTCAGCAAGGAGATAGTCTCTTGCCAAAAGTCACATGACTGAGCTTGGAAGCAGATTCTGTAGCCCTAGGTTCTAGCTTCAGATGACTGCAGCCCTCATGGACAGCTTAACTCTAACCACGTCAAAAATACTAAGTGAGAACACAGCTAAGCCACTCCTTGAGTTCAGACCCTCAAAAATTATGTGAGCTAAGAAATGTTTGTCACTTTAAGCAGCTAATATTGGCACAACTTTAATGCAGTGATAAATCTTTAATACACATCCATTAGCGCATTTTCTCTTATAAATATTTGTTATAGATATTAAGATCCCCATTTTACAGAAGTTACTGAGACTCACAGAGGCAAAACCACCATTGAGATTTGAACTCTGTTCAGCTTGGCTCCTTGCTAATTCTTTCCATCACACCTGTATGCCTTCCGTATATTTAGCGCTCTCTAGGACTAATTGTGGTAATTCTCATATTTATGCAACATTTACTTCCACAGTTTTATTTCTGACCGTTCTCTGATCCTTTCTGCACAGACAATCCAGTCAAGATTACAGTACAGCTGCTCTGCTTCAAACAACCTGCTGCTTCGGCTGCAACTGGGAGCAACTAACTTTCCCAGTAAGCTCTGATTAGCATTTCGATCTTGACAAGTGCTTTCCTCTCCGAATGTGACTGCAGGAGTGATTGTTGTCACCACCACACCTTAGGCTTCTACTGCACACATAGTCTGTGGTTTGCCTCTGCTTACTGAAAACACAGTCTGCTGCTGACATGCTGTAAATGCGAGCCATTTCTCCTGCCTGATAGACATGTGCACCCTTTGAGAGAAGTAATCTCATGCAGATGGTGCTAGGCATGGATTTAGAAAGTATCTGGGTTTGGAATGAGTGGATAGGGTTAAAACTGGCATTTGTGAGTTTGGTACTTGTGATACATTGTTTAATACCTGCCTACCAAAGCTTCTGATTGACTGGCGTTAGTGGAGAAGCTTGAGAACATTTAGCGGAAGGGCTAGGAGGCCAACGCCATTTAAAGTGGACTTCTCTTCTCTTGGACTGGTAAATATCCACTATTTATTGAGCACTCACCACGTCCAGAATACTTTATCTTCGGTCCTCACATCAGCTCTTCTAGATAACATGTAAAGTTTTTCAGTCTGCAAAATGGGTGTGACGACTTAGATAAATGTCTTGAAGGCATAGATAACCAGTAGTGGACTTAGGGCATAAAAACTGTTTGTTTGTTTTCTGAACCCAAACACTGAACCCTGTTCATTATATGCATCTGGCTATTATGAGTAACATTGATAATAACCAAAAAGAATGAAATCAGAATAAAGAAAGTAATAAAAAAAGAATGAAACCAGGAAAAAAATAATAAAGTGAAAGGAAAGAGAGAGGGAGAGGAATGGAAGGGAGAAAGAGAGGGACAGCAAGAATGAAAAAGGAAAGACATAAGTCAATAAATAAAGTGTTCAGAGTGAATTTAACAGAGGAGTTTCAGAAAAAGCATAATCCTTGCTCCATAAAGGCACAGGTAGCAATAATCGTAAGTGTTCATTACGTACCAGATACTTTGCCTTTAGGTTTGTTGCAAGGATTGTTAGAGATAATCTGTACTAAGTATAGTCTTTATATCTGTTTTATATATGAAACGTCTAAGGCTTAGAGGCGCTAAATAACTTGCCAAAGGCACACAATGTGAAATCAGGAGAGTGCAGACTTGGCAAGTAGTCGGACTCGCAGGCCATAATCTCAATCACTAAACAATACTGCTTTCTGTCTCATGCTCAAGTTTCTCATCAAGGTACATTTTGAGGAGACAGCGGATTGGATCTTGGTATTAAAGCAAATGAAATCAAAAGATATGCTTTTGAATCCGGTAACTCTACTTTAACTCTGTGTGGGGCTGCCCAGTGAAATACAGGAATCCCAGTTAGATCTGAATTTCAGGTAAACATTGGACATTTTTGTTTGTTTTAGTTATAACAACATACCAATATGGCACGGGGCATGCTTACATGAAATTATTATGTATTGTTTATCTAAAATTCAAATTTTAAATGGGCATCCTCTGTTTTTATTTGCTAAATGTGAGTTTGAGGAAGTTCCTGGACCAAATCTTTTCGACTGAATAATGTAGTTAAATAATGGTTTCTTGCTTACCTCACAGAATTTTTGAGAGAATTAAGTAAGAAAGTGGATGTAAAGGCCTTATCAACTTCTGCCATTTGTGTCAAGGGCTGCGTCAACAACTTTTTTGAACTTATTTAAATAAACCTAATATCGCATTATGTTAAATAATACATTAAATAGCCCTTGCCTTTGACTGTTGCATTCTTTGTCCAGCTGATGTAATATAACCTTCCACTTAATTTAGAGAAATGTTTCTTCATTGTTCACTTGCATATTATTATTAGATGCATCAAAATGATAAACATGGGATTAGAAACGTATTCACTCTTTACGGACGTCAAATACTAGTGAACTAAGGGGTCATGGTGAGTATCAAAGTACCTCTACCTGTTAAAAATGTTTTTTGCCCAAAGGAATGCTTTCTAGGGGTTTGTCTTGGATAGTAATATCAGTGAGAAAAGATATGCATCAATTACAATATACAGGGAAGAGATATCTGTTCCATGATGTGGATATTAGCAGTTACCCAGTAAATGCAAGTCTGTAGACAAAGAGAAAAATAGCGGTTCCTGATCTTGATATGCTGAATTTGCCCATTGTTTCTATGAAAACCTGGGGAAAATTTAAGTTGGGGTGAAGGGGAAGTTAGCAAATCTGAGATCTTGAGTCATCTACATTTAAAAGTGATACCTTAACCTAGCAAACTGCTTACACATCTAGACGAGAGGGAACAAATAGATTCAACTCAATTTTGTATGATGATCCAGTTGATCTATATTTATATAAGTAGAATCAATGGATGGTGCAGATGTCAGCAAAATATTAAGTAGTCTTTGGCATGCATTTCTATGTCAGTTTGCATTGGAATCCAGGGTCTTTTTCCAATTTCAATTTCTAATCGTTACAATGAGATCCTGCAAAATTCTATCAATCTGAACTATTTTACATAAAATTTAGATTTAATTTTAAAGATTTTTCATGAAAAAAAAAATGCTGGTCAATAGAAAGTTTTGAATATTGAAAAACAGTAACAGCCAGATTTGAAAATAAGAGTTTAAGTTAGTTTTCCAGTGGACCTTGCAAAAATTTAAATTATTGAATTTTATCGTTCGTTGGTGAGGGGCTCTATGTATCAAACTTGCTTGTTGGCTGAAATTTATTTCCTGAGTAGGGTAAAAGACCAAAAAAAACGTGTTATTCATTGCTGTAACCATTTGAACATTTTTAAAGCGTATTTGTAAAACTACAAAGCTAATTTAGTAATGTATTAAAATTATCAAAAGTTCAGCAAATCATGCATTGCTTTCAGAGTCTGATATACGCTAGATTTCCTGTTTTTACAAGTCAGCAGCTTTATGATGATAACCATTTGAATTTCAAATGATAAATTTTATAATATGTCTAGCGTAGCCCTAGAATGCATAAAAAATAAGAGGGCACCCTTTAGAGAAATTTAAAAAGAATTGTGCATTTCATAATTTGATATATGTAACATAATCCATTATACGCCAGGGCTTATATTGTGCCAGCAAACATAAAAAAAGGAATGGAGACTCCTGTCTGTGCCCATCACAAGGCAACACAGCAGAGACATGTTTCTTTGAGTTATGAACCACCGGCTCCCAGGTAGGCAGAGCTCTCTACCCTCCATCGGAAGGGGTGCATAGACAACACACTGAAGGGCTCTGTGGGCTTAATTACTATGTTAGAGCTTGGCAGAATGAGAAAGAAAAGACACCAAAGTGAGAGAAAAAACCTCTGTAACCATCTCCACAGGGCTAGAGAATTCATAGAAATATTTACTCCACAGCCAAGGCATAAGGTGATATTTTCGGTCGTTTGGAATGCCTTCTTTCCATTCATGTTTTGTTTGTTTGTTTTTTTCCCCCCAAACCCATTACCTACTTATATTCGTTTTTCCAAAAGTAATAACTATTTTATCTGAATTATCTTTGAACTGTTTCTGTCGTGGTCCAATAATAAAAGGCATGTATAAACAAATATTGATAACATGATTCTTTTTCAGCCCTGCTAAATATTAAACAGAGGCTAATTCTCACTAACATAGTATCTCAAGTACTGTTCCAATGACTATGAGAATGGTAAGGGTTAATAATCACATGATGGTTGTTGCGGGACCACTAATATGGGCATTTGAATCCCAGTTACCTACAAACTCTGTGTGTGATTATTAACCTAAATTCTATAAATTTTAGTATCCTTGTGTGTAAGAAATGTATTAAAAGTGAGACATTGTGAGAATCAGAGAAGAATATTACGATGCAAGCACATGGCACATTAATGAAACGTTAAGTGCTCACACAGGTTAGTTCCCCTTCGCTATTTCTTGCCTTCGTTTTCTCACTTCCACAAATGCTATCGTTGCAATCATTCTTTTAGACTCTAGCTACATCTCACAATAAACAAAAAAATTAATGACTTGAGATTTTGGGACTTGGAATTTGAGGCCATTGGTTCATGAAGGGATCTTGAATTCGATGACATCATTTCTACTTATTTGGTAAATGATGAACATGCAGCCCAGAGGGATCAAGGGATCTGTCTAAGGCTACACAGTGAATTAGGGACTAAAGTCGACACTAGAACCCTACCCTTAAACCAGATGATCATTAAGCCAAATACCTGGCAAATCAAGGGCAAAAAACACACGCCGTATAAATTTGTAAAGTTATATATACTTGGAAAATTTTAAAATATGTACATATATGTTACATATATATAGAAAGAGGTTCTTTGCAAACTCATAAGTGTTCTATACTGTATTTTATAATTAATGAATCCCATGAAACATTGTACACAAATCATCTGTGTTGCAGTACTGAAGACAGAAGTCAGACAAATTAGATAACATTTACATAATGCTTAACAATTAACAGGCGTTCAATAGTTAATTGCCAGATTGTTTGCTTTTTCTTACTTCCTTGCTACAAAGCAGCAAAACAAACAAACCAAAAAATATGCATTCTAAGAAAACACAAACCATCGACACAAAAATCTTCAGAAATGGCTGCTACTGTAAGGAAACCAAATTGAAGAGGAAGGGCAGACCCTGACATTTTGTCTGTGCACGCACCAGTAATTTAGAATCTGCGTGAGGTTCTAGTGCCACGCAGTCTGTTTCAGGGTGAAGGCATCCTGTGTGAGGAGGCATACTCCCTTCTACTTCTGCTTTGTCGTGGTGGTGGCTTTACTTTGTCACTTTGGAAAATGCTCAGCCCTTCCTGAAATTAAAAAGAAGCTCACCAAGCATAAGCATTAACATGGAAAGGAATATTTTCCTAAAGTCTGGAGCATCTGAGTGAGGAGGAGGGAATCACGGTGCCTATGGATGCTGGAGGGAAGGAAGGAAGCATTTCCACCTCAGTGCAAACAGGAAGTTGATGAAGATAAATCGTTGAAAAGTAGCCAAATGTAGACAGGTTGCTGTGATAGCATTCAAATCTAAGTACTCACCATTTGCTGTCCTCAGAATTTGCCAAAAATTCCATCTCCTCCTCCACCAACATTCTTTTTTTTCTTATAAGCAGTTTAGGTTGTAGAAGATGAGATGATCAGTATTTGAAACTATCAATAACTTTTAAAAATGCAAATGAAAGACACTAGGTTTTCCCATGAGAAGCCTTGCTAGTCTGGTTAATTCAGAGCACCTGATAGCCCTCCTTCCTTCAAAAAAAAAAAAAAAAAAAAAAAAGCCTCTGATATAAATGTGCTTATGCCCTCAGGCAAACACACTAAGCACTTTTGGGAATCGGCTGCCAGGGCGTCCCCATCTGCTGCCGCAGTCACAGGCGAGGCTGCGGAGCCCACTGTCTTTTGGGCATCTCGTGGGGCTGCCTGCCGGAGACCTTCGCTCTGAAACTGTCAGCTGGTGGGGTACTCTGCGGCCACCTTTGACCTCCGTCCCTAATCCCCTCTGACACATTCCAGGCTGTCGCACCAGATCATCCTCTCTGGTTCACCGCACACCGTTGGAGCCAAGATTCGGCATGTCCTCTCTCCCATCTGTGTGTTCTAGTTTAGGCTGGGTCAGGAGAGATGTCACTGTTTCTCTTTCTCACTCCTGACAGCTTTCTGGTTTTCAGCATTTAACTTTATAAACGCTAACTTGCGAAAATCTGAAGTGAACTGATGCATATATTGGTAAATTCAGCATTGTGTGAATAATACAGTTTGTTTATTGGTTTAGAAGGGCACTGGAATGTCCTTGTACATGCAGCCTACCTCAGTTTCATCTACCCACCTTTTCCACCTTCCTGAGCATTACGAATAGTTGTTGTGATTATCATTATCCATTCTTCAAGGCTCATTTCCAATGCCACCTGCTTTGAAAAGCTTTCCCCAATTGCCCCACAGCAAGGGAAGATCCATCACTTTTGTGTCATCTCTAAACATTTTAGCTCTATATATCTCTTTTATGTAATTCTTGCAAATAAATACAATAAGGATTTACTGTTCACTGTATTCTCTGTTTCAGACATCTCATTAGGTACTGGATATATAGTGGTGAACAAGTAATCTGATAAAACTCTCAGTCTCGTGGGTGACTCACATGATAATTCATAGCTAAGACAGATGTGCATAAAGGAAATAAAGCGTCTATAAGGATAGAATTATTAATTATTAATTAATTATCCCTGAAGGGATCGAGAAAAGCCACATAAATGGAAGCCAACAATTACAAGCACAAACAGGCAGGAGTTTGAATTCTTCCAACAGTTACTAGATACTTAATCTTGAGCAAGGTGTTCAGTATATTTGGCTTGGTGTGTACTCATCAAAATGGTAATAATAATAACTAACCAGCATGCACGTTCTTGAGATTGAATGCCATAATTAAACGAGAGCATGGATTTCAAGCATTTGTCAAACAACTAAGACTTAAGTAGTACAAGATTCATCCATGTTGGGGGAAGGGGGTCACACCAAAACAAAAGACAAAATGAGGAACACTGCCAATAATTTTGGTGCCACACACACCCATCCATTAAGTCAATAGCACAGGCATTAGCTGGTCCAAACTGGATGAAAATAAGTGGCCAGAGCACTTAAAAGAGATGAAAGAACCTTCCCTCTTGGACTTCAGTAACTCTACCTTGTACGCCATTACTCTGAACAAAATATGCCACCCCCGTTTCACAAGGAATCTGTGTGTTGGGGGGGTGAGATTGTCACTCCAAAGAGAGTGATGGAAAGCCCAGGATGCTATCTTTGGGAATGTGTGGATGGGGTGTGTGTGTGTGTGTGTGTGTGTGTGTGTGTGTGATGGTGGTACCGGGGTAGTGGTGGCAGTGGTGAAGGGTGGTGGATGTTTGCTAGAGGACATTGTTAAAAATTTAGCATGAGGAGGATTTCTCCCTTTTTATTAAAATTTTTCCCCATGTTTTGGGGAGAAATAATTAGAATTATTTAGGAAGGCCACCCCTAAACACCTATTTTTTTAGTCATTATGTATTTTGAAAAAGTTATAAGAAAACCTTTACTAGAGAAAAGTTTAAAGAATAGTATAATGAATATCTATATACCTTTCACCTAGATATGCCAAAAAATATTTTGTCGTATTATCATTCTATCCCTAACTCCTCTCTCTATGTCTATATTTATATTCATGCTCATTTTATTTGCTACACTATTTGAGAGTAAATTTCAGGCATTCACCATTTCTCCAGGAGAAATAAATTGTAATTGTAATCTCACTGAACACTAGGACTCACTAGGACTTTGCAGGGACCGAATCTTGTGTTGGTTCAAATAACCTTCACAGCATCACAAAGAAACATCATTCAACTTTCATTTGAATACCCTCCAGATATGTGAAGTTCACTAAACATGGCTTTGTCTCCCATTTCATCTGCCTGCGGCTCTTGTGTTATAATTTCTTAGAAAGAATTTTATATTTATATTTTGCCTTGCTCACCCATAGTTCACTTTGCAATATGATTATGAATTCTTTTTATATTTTCATTTATGTGTTTTTCTATGTCTTCACTAGGTGGTGTACCTGTGGGTGTTTCTTTTGTTTTTGTTGTCTCCGTCTAAGTAGCATTAGTTTATTTTTGTATTTCAAGTATTATATCCAGATGTACATGCTTATGCCAAGCTAGACTGTTAGTATACTGTCTGAGTTCTTATTGGTACATATTCTATCCTCTTGGGATAAAGAGAAAAACAAAAATAAACAAACAAAAACAACTTTCTTAATCAAGGCAGTCTTTCAGATGTTTGGGAACAGCTGTTATTCCCATTTATGTTCTCTCTTCATCTAGTTAGTTCAGAAATTCCTTTTCTAACACTGGTTTAATCTCCTTAACATCTTGAATACCCTCTTTTTAGCCCTCTACACTACCCTGCTGCTATACACCCTTATTAAAAGATGCTTATCAAAGAGATAAGATACAAAAAAAAAAAACCCAATTTGCATTTTTATAGACACCGTCATTCTTTTTCCCAGAGGATCAATCACCTCCATTTTACAGAACAGAAAAAATATTAATAAGATAATGGATTAAAATAAACATATTAGACAATCTGCTAGAAACATTCATAGAGCTAACACTGGTCCTCAGAAGTCATCTTAGGGATAACACATTACCATTTCCCATTTTAACCAGAAAGACCCTGTGGTCTATCTTAAAAGGATGATCATGAATTTCCAGAGTCGAAACAGTGATACATAGAGAAATAATCCCTTGACTCATAGAATTCTTTTTTAAATAATCTCATATGATATTTTAACTAATTTGGTTAAATTTGAACTCTCTTGAAGTGGAGAAAGTAAGTAATAAAAATTTCAAAAGCCAGTTAGATGATAGATATATACATAATGATATTTGGGGAGAATGCACAGTAAACTCGATTCAAGGAAGGTATGTTCTACCATTAACGTGCATGAGGGGCTATGATTCAATAAAAAATTTAAGCAAAGAGCAAGATCCATTTCTAACCATGCATTGTGTTACACTGATAAAGATGAACTTTGAAAAATGTACAAATTGGGATTACTGTGGCCAATTGGAAACCTCTAGTGTGGCATAGATGCTATTATTAACAGAACATTCTTTTACCTGTTCATTGAATATTTAGTGAGTGCCTACCGTGTGCCAGGCACCACTTGTTCATGAGCTAGGGTATAGTAATGAACAAAGTGCATCCCTGCTCTTGCAGACTTTACATTTGAATAGCGGGTGGCACCCAAGGAACAAAGCAATATGTAGAATGTGTAGTATGTGTTATGATAAGAGAAAAAGAAAGCAAGTTATGGTTACTGGGATGGTGGGAAAGAGATCCCTCTTTTATAGAGTAGATAAGGAACTCCTCACTGGTAAGTTAACTGAGGGAATGAAAAACACCAGTATGTGCAGATGCCCTGATGCTGGAGCTTGCCTAGAATGGTCCAGGAACAGCTAAATCACCATGCCAGGAATAAATCAAAAAGAGGGAAGAGTTGTAGGAGTCAAGGTCAGACACATGATGGATCTAAGGTTGAAGGGAAGGTCCCTCATGTACAGCCTTAAAAATTAAAGCACTTATTCTTCATGATATACAAGGTCCTTGAGGAATTTTAAATAGAGGAGTAATGTTTGATTTACATCAAGATCCTTACAGCTGCTTTGTAGGGAAAGAGGCTATTCAGCAATGATGTAATAATAAAGAATATAACATTCCTTTGCTGTGTGATGTGTGTTAAATTAACATATCTACATTTCTGTGGCCGCATCTGTAAAATGGGGATATTAACACTCTAAGATAACTGCCAGAGTATTGTGACTATTTTCTTGGGTAATGCATGTGATTTCATAATTCAAACTCTAGCCTAACTTTGGAGGGAGAGGTAAGGGCAAAGGTCTAATTGAGCTAAAAAAGAAAATAGTCATATAGACAAAGACTACAAACTCCACTGGAAACCTCTGTGTATTTTTAATTCCTGAAATTACTACTATTAAAAAAAAAGAAAAGAAAAGAAAAGAGAAAACAACTCATGAGTAAATGGATATCTAGTTAGGGCCACATATTCAGCCTGGTCTCAAGTGTTTATATGTTTAATACTTATTTAACAAGCAATCTATAGTTAGTTAATTAGATAGCATGCTTAATATCTCATTTTCTTTAGTTGTACGGGTAAATGCTGATTAAATTCCTGAGCATTTCTCACAAGTGTAATGTAATAATAGGAACGTCGTCACACACTTATTGGTTCTGCAGATTTGAATTAATTACATTGCAAGTAGATTTATCTTTCATATATTTATACCTCAATAGGTGCTCTTCCCTGACAGTCATGGGGGATTTAATTTCCATACCACCACCTTATTAATTCTAAATTAAATATGTTTAGTAGGAGTTTAATACTTGCTGAAGCTCTGGTTAGTGATATTTCTTCCACACATCTGGATTTTGAATTTTAGTGCCTGAAATTCATGTTGCCGTAGGCTGCCAAGGAAAGAATAGGAACAATTAATAAGGTAATAAGAAAAGCTACAAAATTTAATTTGGAGACATGCCAAGGCATCTGCTTCTAAACCATGCTTCATCAGCATCTTGGGGGACATAGCTTGCGTTTGGTGGACCATTTTCCTTCTTCTCTATCTCTGGGCCTGAGATGAGACTTTCATTAAAAAATACATATTTTTTTCAAATATTTCACCCTTGCCCTTTCTCTCCATTCATATTGATGCTGCAATCTCCAGTCTGAGCTTCATCATCTCTCACCTGAACCATTTTATAGCCTTCTTTTCATACTCCACATATCAAGTCTAGCCTTCTTCCACCCATTCTCCACACAGCCACTAGAATGATCTTTCCGGTATTCAAATCATGAGTTCATCGCTCCTCCCCTGGAATGTCTTATCTCCAGAGTATGTTTAAAATTCTTTACCAATGACATGTAACATCTTGCTCCCAACTACAATCTCATTCTTCACTTTTGTTCCAGTCACTTCTGAAAATTGACTATTACATGAAATTGCCCAACTATAATCTCATTCTTCACTTTTGTTCCTGGCACTTCTCAAACTTAACTATTACATGAAATTGCCAATGCACCGATTCCTTTATGTGTCTTCTTGGACCTCCTTTCCCTGCCTGGCTAACTCTAACCCATATCTCAAAACTCAGATTTATCCTGATTGAATAGAGGAAAAGTCATTTCCGTTGACCTTGAATGATCTAATACTGAGTCTATGTTATTTATTTAGATAGTTCCCAAGATAGGGATTGTAAAAAGAATGGGAAGATTTCCTTCCTCTCACAAACAGGTTTTTTTTTTTTTTGTTATTTTTAAATGTCTTCCTAGAAAATTTTTCTCTATCATAGAAATGAGCACACGTTTTCCATTTTCTAATTCATCATAGCCCTTGAACACAGAGACTGCCTTATAAGTGTTTAATACATTTATTCAATATCGTTTACTGAGTGCCTACTGAATACTAGGAAGTATGCATGCTGTACACTGGAGAAAACATGTACCATGTAATAGAAAGTAACCAATGGACAAATTGATGTCCAAGAGTCATGACAAGATTAATTCTTTCTCTACGGACTACAGCATAGTAGTTATGACTAAAGGCTCTGGACTCATACAACTGGGTGAGTCATTTAATATCTCTAATTTTAAACTCTTCATCAAAAGTGGAAGCAGAGAAATACTTAGGGGAGCTGTGAAGAACAAACATAATAATTCAGATAAAGCACCTGATGATCTACCCACCACATACACTATTTGGAGAGTGCCTGTTTCAACCATCTGATGAGTTGGGAAAGTAGTCAATTTTAATAAATTTAAATATATGACCACAGCAGGCACTAATAAATATTAGCTTTTATTATGATAAACACTTCGCTTATATTGTACATGAGGAAACAAAAGCTCAGTGTCTTCTTCCAAGGTGAATAGCGTATAAGAAAGATAACAATGCCTGTCCTTTTTATTTACTTATTGATAAATAAGAAATGAATAGGACTTGTAAAGAAACAAGCAAAAAATAAATAACTGAGAGCCTGCAGTTTCAGCAAGAATTTATACATCTCTCCAAGGTTCACAGAAAATTATTTTTTTATTTGATAATATTGATGATGCTAATAGTCAAAAGATTTTGAAGAAAATTGTATATATCAAAGGGAATAACAATAAAAGAAATGATAATAATTTCAAAGTGCATATATCTATGTGGCTAAGTTATGAATTTTGGCAAACTCAGAGGACTAAATGGCCAGGAGAGAAGCAAAGGATAAGGTTGGTTTCAGACTAGTTTTCTCAATAATACTGTACTTAGACATTCGCAACCTTAAAATAGCTTTCTCAGGATTATCGTATTTAACACCGAGGCTTTGTAGGAAGGGCAAGAACCTATGCTGCAATGAATAAGGAAACAGAAGCTTAGAGAGAAGGGAAGCAACTCACCAAACATCACAGACGTGGTGGCAGAACTGGGCTACAACTCCATATTTCTATCATTCAAGGCTGGGTTCTTTTCACTCTACCATTTCTGTACTTTTTCTTTCTTCTTCCCTCCCAAGCGCTTTAGAAAGTGTTCATTTTGGCCATCTGTTGAGTTTGAGAAACATTTGTTTTCATAAATGTAAAAAAATTAAATATTAAGACTCTTTTGTTAGCACTTATTAAAGAAATTATTCAGAATTCAACGAAAAAAACAAAACCCTGTATGTACTTAATAAGAAGGTAATGGGTGCTTTATTGTCATTACTAAGGGAGTATTTTTGTGTTTGATTGACAGATCTGTCATTGACAGAGGCAGGTCTGGCATTGGAGTGTGGAATCACTGTGCTTAAACTGTGCCTCCACAACTTGAGATCCCTTTAATGTCAAGTAGAGTCCTTTTCTCCTGGCCCTTCTGTCTCTGTCAATTTCTGCAGAGCTTCCATCTCTCCTCATTGCTTTCTGATGTCTCATTTAGCTGCCTGGATTTGGGACAATATTTGTATTCTATCTATCCAAGTCCCATTTCTTGATTCACTCAGCCTCTCCCCACCTCTGAATCCTGCCCGAGAGCGATTACTCACAGGATGTCCCCCGAGCCTTTCCTTGTCTGCTCTCAGCTGCAGCTTCTGCTCTCTCCAGTTGAAGTTTCCAGGCCCTCACTAGTCAGCTTTGTCTTTGTTCCTCTGTGACGAGGCGACGGTGTGTCCATGTGGGATACATTAAGTGCTTTGGGTATTGAGAATGGCAGGGGCAGGGAGATAGCAGTGTTTTTTCCGTCAGCCCTATGATTGGAATCAATGGAATGCCCAAACTATCCATTGCATCCTTGATGTTATACCCCATTTAGACTTTCTTTTATTCTTCTTCATATACCCTACACACTAAATAATCTGAAATCATTATCTGCTCTTTAAGCCAGTATTTCTCAAACTTTAATGTGCATGAGAATGAACCAGAGGGTTTGCTAAAACACAGCATACTGAACCCTATCACTGGCTGTTCTCATTCAGTATGTTTGGGTGGGACCCAGAAATTTATATTTCTAACAAGTTTCTGGATGCTGCTGCTGCTGCTGGTCTAGGGTACTGCACTTTGAGAATCAGTGTTTTAAGCATCCTTTGATCTCGGTCACCTCTATGACTTATGCCCTCCACCTGAAACACCTTCGAACTCCATCTCCACAATTTCAAACTAACATGTCCACTGTTACTCTAAAACACAGCCTTCACTCATGTATCTGTTAACCTAATATTTATTGAGGTCTCCCTATGTGCCAGGCACTGAGTTTGTCTATGGCCTCAGGACAATTAGATTACAAGAGCCATTCTTAATCTCTCCAGCTAGAAAGAACTGACATCTTCCTTATAGCATGACTACCATCCCCTACCAGCTTGCAACTCAAAGGGTCGTCCTT